>JAWQFJ010004849.1:60000-68436 GCA_034096865.1 Theodoxus fluviatilis
ATTTCCCATCAGAAGGAAGGGCTTCTGGACTCGGCTGCCTTGTCCTGTCCGTGGCAACCTCTGCCACCTCCAATGGATGCAGCACCATGCCAGGGCTGCCAGAATGCAGGGCCTGTGGGCCTCCTGGAGAATGGCCACCTCCAAGAGAATTTGTCTGGGGAGATGCTGCTCCTGTTTGCCTGTGAGACTCAGGAAGGAGCTCTGTAATGGACTGAATGTCCCCCACTCCACACTCACGGACGGCACGCACAAGGAGGTTGTAGAGAGGGAGGTCAGGCTTGACCCTGCAGTCTAGCATCTTTCGCCACACCTGGAAATGATGAAGCATGACATACAACCATGTCAACCACTGTTCAGGCAGGCACACCATGGATCTCTCTGTCTCTGTCTCTCTCTGTCTCTCTCTCTCTCTCTCTCTGTCTCTCTCTCTCTCTCTCTCTCTCTCTCTCTCTCTCTCTCTCTCTCTCTCTCTCTCTCTCTCTCTCTCTCTCTCTCATATAGATGTATATATAGACATATAGAAATGAATACCCATAGAACCAGTCAACAGATACTGAGGTGTGAACACCTACAAATCCAGTCAGAGGCACAGAGGTGTGAATACCTGTAAATCCAGTCACAAGACATGCAGGTGTGAATACCTGTAAACCCAGTCACAAGACACACAGGTGTGAATACCTGCAAATCCAGTCACAAGACACGCAGGTGTGAATATCTGTAAATCCAGTCACAAGACACACAGGTGTGAATACCTGTAAATCCAGTCACAAGACACAAAGGTGTGAATACCTGTAAACCCAGTCACAAGACACACAGGTGTGAATACCTGTAAACCCAGTCACAAGACACACAGGTGTGAATACCTGTAAATCCAGTTGCATGACACAGAGGCATGAATATCTCAACATTCCGTCACAAGACAGAGGTGTAAATGCCTAAATATCCAGTCACAGACACGAGGTGAGAATGCCAGTACCTGCAAAGCCAGTCGGAAGCCGCTCTCCTTGTCAGCAATGCAGGCCATGAGGAGGAAGCTGATGCATTCTGGGTCCAGCTCTCGGCGTTGGGCGATTCCGTCGGCAAGGGCAAAGGTGGTCTCCAGGTCCCCACAGACCCCAAAGGCTTTCATCATGGCCTTGCTGGTGATCAGGTTGGGTGCCACAACCTGGTCAAGCATCACCTGCCGCAGCCGGTGAGCCATGTCATGTCCCACTGCCAGGTCAGGAGAGTTGCCGCAGGCGTTGAAGACAGCCGTGTAGGCATGGTTGTTGGGTCTCACCCCCATCTTCTTCATCTGCACAGGCAGGAAGATCCACAGCATGAGCATTGAATGTAAATGGTGTTTAAACTGTCGTCTTCATAGCAGGTCTTAAGCAGTAGCTAATACACAGTAGCATTAGCATTGAATGTAAATAATGTTTAAACTGTCGTCTTCATAGCAGGTCTTAAGCAGTAGATAGTACACAGTAGCATGAGCATTGAATGTAAATAATGTTTAAACTGTGTCATCTTCATAGCAGATTTTAAGCAGTAGCAGTACACAGTAGCATGAGCATTGAATGTAAATAATGTTTAAACTGTCGTCTTCATAGCAGGTCTTAAGCAGTAGCTAATACACAGTAGCATGAGCATTGAATGTAAATGGTGTTTAAACTGTCGTCTTCATAGCAGGTCTTAAGCAGTAGCTAGTACACAGTAGCATGAGCATTGAATGTAAATAATGTTTAAACTGTCGTCTTCATAGCAGATTTTAAGCGGTAGCAGTACACAGTAGCAGAGAGTTTAGTCCTTGTAGGGAAGTGTTTGAACAATAGTGTGAATATCACAGTACAAAACACCGTACAAGTTATCAACAGTTCACTGCATGTTGGCGCAGCAGAATTTTTTGCATACATCAGCATTAACAGTTCAGTCTGTGTGGGTCAGCATTGGAACAATGTTGTGAACATGATGGTGCAATGGTGGTCTATTTGAACAATCAGTTTTATGTGCTGGGCAAAGTTCACATGGAGACTTGCATGGAACATAACTGAAATCAGGTGGTGTTCAAAGATCATGATTTCACCAACACTGAAATCAATGCGATGCACATAACTTGCACAAGTGACAGTGTGGTGCATGCAAAGACTGTATTAGAACAGCATTGTGGGCTGCACTGTGCACAAAGAGGCACTTGAAGAGAATCAGCATACACATAATGCTACCAAGAGGGCACTGCTGGGCCAGCTTTACTAATAAGGCAACACTACTGGAGCACTGTCAGAAATCATGTTGATGCTAAATCACTACACAGGAAATAATTCATGTGTTAACAACAAAAATGATACAGTATTTGTTGAATTTGTTTACAACTCAACAGAATAATGACACTATTCACAGAACTATTAATATATATATACTTATTTAGGTCATCTGGGAACCAGGTGGTCTTTGAAAAAACTAACAAACTTACTCTGGAATGAGGTGTGATATGTGGGTTGTTGTTTATTTTCTTTGATGGGAATAACAGACAACTGGAATAGGCATCTCGTAACTTCAGAAAAGCTATATCATGAATTAGTTTTCAACTGCAATATTCATTCCTACTGTCTGCAAGATATAAAGTCTAAATCTACTGTATTTAGTGCATAACTCATTTTAAAACTCGACCTGTTATTTTGATAAGATGGAGTCAAATTAAGCAGGTGACAATTTGATTTTAAAAAAGGACAAACACAGTCGCAAAACTACATGGAGAGGCAATGTTTAATGACCGGGCAGATCAACACTCATCGTACCATGTTGAAAATCTTGTAGGCCTGCTTGGCTCTCCCAGCCCGACCAAGGACAGCAAGAAGGTTTGAGAAGACAAAGAAGTCTGGCAAGACTCTGTCCTCCTTCAGCATCCACTTCTCCAGTACCTCCACTGCCTTGTCCACCTGTGTTCAGCAACATACACGTACATGGTGTTAAGAATGCATACTGCAACACACAGGTCCATGCAGCATCCCCCACATCATTTTACAGCAATGTAGCCCATCTGCAAACCAATTTACAGCAATGTTTCCCATCTGCAAACCAATTTACAGCATAGTAGCCCATCTGCAAACCAATTTACAGCAATGTTCCCCATCTGCAAACCAATTTACAGCAATGTTCTCCATTTGCAAACCAATTTACAGCAATGTAGCCCATCTGCAAACCAATTTACAGCAATGTTCCCCATCTGCAAACCAATTTACAGCAATGTTCCCCATCTGCAAACCAATTTACAGCAATGTTCCCCATCTGCAAACCAATTTACAGCAATGTTCTCCATCTGCATAAAAAAAACACACTTTCTGCACTACTGCTGCTGCCCTTGTTGATATTCCACACGAACACATTCACCACATTATCTCACCTGTCCCTCTCTCCCCAATCTTTGTATCTGCCTGCCGTACCACTGGGGTGGGTGTCGTCTGTTGGTGGCAGACAGACGGATGTGAGGTTTTCCTTCTGTCTCCTCTTCTCCATCCTCCCTTGCTTTGGTAAGCACTCTGCAAGAAGCAGCAGAACCTTTACTTTGCTACTGTTGAAATAACATCAAGCTATCTGGCAACATTTTGCCCATACATATGCATACATTCTAACATCACCGATTATCAGCAGTTATTCAAAGATCACATGGATTCATTCAAAACTCTAGCAGTGGCAAGATAGAGTAAATGTTTTACCATCAACATGGTTTCACAGTACATATATGCCAAAGCTTATCCAGAGCCTTCCTACAAGCACACCGTCCTGATGATTTGCTACCAGACTTGAAGAAAATTGGGCAAGCATGCTTGTGTGTAGGGTGTGTGTGTGTGTGTGTGTGTGTGTGTGTGTGTGTGTGTGTGTGTGTGTGCATGTGTGTTTCCTAGAAAGCAGACACTTGAGAGGGCATCAGGCATTTCAAGGGCCAGCATTGAGTGCAGCCCTGGCATCAAATGAAGTATGCAAACATGGTGCATGCCATGGCCATTGATTTGAATACAGCCATAGTCTGCCCTCATTGCCACTTGCTCTTTGTATCGGAACTTGGGCTGTAGTCAACTCAATGAAGCCTGTATGCCTGTATGTGCATGTAAACATTTTGTGCAAGTATGCTTGTCCACAAGCATTTCTGAGCATGTATGTGTGTGTGTGTGTGTGTGTGTGTGTGTGTGTGTGTGTGTGCGTGCGCATATATTATGTGTGTGTGTGTGTATGTGTAAGTGAGTGTGTGTGCATTTGTGACCATGCAACCAATGGACCAACATGCATACAAATGTGTATATGTATAAATGACATGCCAAGTTTAACTAGGTACAGTTCCTTTGGGGGAAAAACCAAAACCTTAATACTAGTCTGCATGTTATTCAGTTCTCACCTGTCATGCCCTGTGCCAAGTTCAGACAGACGCGATTCCTCAATCTGTTCAAGAATATAATTATTTTTGTCAGACAAAGTCCCAAACGTATCTGCCCATTTGTTGTTTCTGCTTTTGAAGAATTTCCTCTCTCTGTCCAAAGGCGCTAGATAATTTCCTGATTTGGGCTTATCCCCGTTGGTTTTCGTTGCGTGGGGACTCTGCTTGGATGGAAAAGTACCAAATAGATCGTCTGCTTCAACAGCGGCGAAAACGTCGCCGAGTTTCTTGTCCTCCATCTTTTCGTCTTCAGTTAGTGTCCTGTTGTGAAGTTTCTTCGGGCCTGCCGTAAATTTCCCATTCCAGGGCACAGATGAAGCTTTCCCTTCATCGCCGTTACCGGGGGGCTCCACGAATTTGGAGTATTCTGCTCTCGATATCAGGTCATCCCTCCCTCGCGTTTTCGATTTATTCCTATGATTTCTACCTGTCATCCATTGACAATCTGAACACACAGCAAGACAGATACTGCGAATGTTCCTTGGGCTATGACAGAACAGAAGCCTGCCAACCAACGGAAGGGTGTCGGTGCCGGATCGAAGCATTGTTTACCCCGAGTGGTGGTCATTCAGTCATTGAAACTGACAGCAGATCGCCGAGGTCGCGGACTTCAGATCAATAATTCGAGGAGAGTACAATTCAATAGGCGCACTAAGGAAGCTGTCGTGGACGATTCAAATGAAAAGGGAAATATTTTCTGTGGTAGTTTTCGCCCTAGAGGACGTTAGTTCCGCGACACTCCGCGAGGGGGAAGCGTCTTTGGGGGAAGTACGAAGGGCGCAGCCATGACGGGTGGCCATACATAATTTTCTCTGCTAAAGAGTGACGCCGTCTATGGGAGGTAACTGTGCTAATTGTAAAGCAGACGTGCAGCCAACGTAGAAGAATTCTTTGCAAGTGTAGTACAGCGTGCTTGTGCCGAGCAGGGCAAAGAGGAGTAGTAGCGTTGGTGGGATATGGGAATGACAAAATCGGCCCGCTTACTTTTTTTTCTCTCAAAACTCCTTTATTTCTCCCGTACATGGCAGCGTATACGACGCAAACCATGTAGTGTAGTTCAGTGGTGACTATACTCGACAGCACACCAGGGCTGGACCAGCCCTGGACCAGCCCTGGCATCCAGCCCTGGCCAGCCCTGGCATCCAGCTCTGGACTAGCCTAGAAATGGTCATTGGGCAAGCCCTGGACCAGCCCTGGCATCCAGCCCTGGCCAGCCCTGGCATCCAGCCCTGGCAACCAGCCCTGGCCAGCCCTGGCATCCAGCCCTGGCATCCAGCCCTGGACTAGCCTAGAAATGGTCATTGGGCCAGCCCTGGAACAGCCCTGGCATCTTGCCTATTCCAGGCCTGGAATTACTGCCTTAGGACCTGCATGGGTTCCAGGGGTGGTCTTGTCCAAGCCCGATAAACTGTCTTGAATCCTTCACTTGAATAACTGTAGCATTTTCTTGAAAAGGAGAAGAATTCTCCAGCAGCCATACCCGGCCAGATACAGAGAGAGAGAGAGAGAGAGAGAGAGAGAGAGAGAGAGAGAGAGAGAGAGAGAGAGAGAAAGACACAACACACAAAAACACATCCACATAAACACACACACATGCACACAGAGCGCGCACAGCACACACAAACACAATGAGAGAAGGCAAAAATTGTACAGATTGAATTTAGATTCCAGAAATATCTTACTAAGTGTAAATAACCTTACATGAAAAACAAAGTCATTGATTGACAAGTAACGACATTTATTAGAATTTATCACTAAACAGTCACAGTGTGCAATCTTTGGATTCAGCATGAGTTACATGAGTTGTATAATTATATTCAAAATATATGCATAGATTTATAGATTTAGTTGTACTTTGAGGTTAGAGATAGTTTGGTTTGCTAAATCTATCTATCTGTCTAAGAAAATCAATATTCCATTCTTCCATTTCCTTTCCACTTTCTGCCTACGCATTTTGTTGGGTGGTCTGCGTGCCCGGTCTGTTGCTCTTGCCGCCTTTCTGCCTATCCCGCCAGCAGCTCAGCCACTCTCCTAGGTAAGATGTGTACATCTTCCTCTCGACTTGATGTCGTTTTGAGACAGCATCTGTCAAAACAAATTGGTGAATAAGAATGATATATTTGTGAACAAAGCACAGCTCCAAATAGCAAAACTAAAGCTTCTTCATTCTTCCTCAATAGCTCAGCATTCCATATTCTATAATAACAAATGCGTACAGAACTTGATCAAACACTCTTATTCAGACATATAAAAATGTGCTAAGATTTTGGCACTGCCGCTTCTGATGACAAGAAATGAAATCATTAAATTTATTTTTTCAGGTCTAAATGGAAGTTGCACGATTTAGATATTTAATATTTCTTACTGAAGAGGGCCTGGTGGAGATTGGACAGCTGTGTAAACGCCGTCTTGCTGAGGTTCGATTTGCCAGATAGGTTGTATTGCCCCTGAAGAGCTGGCGTCATCAGGGTCTTCCCTGCCATCTGGAGAAGGACTTTGAAGGTTTCCTCCCCAGATTAGAGATGTAGCGCTCCTGAGGAACAAAAGTTGACCAGATTAAGTACAAAATCATGTATATAAACATGGACAACACTAAAAAAATTACTATACTAAATCAGTAATGTAGATATCCACAAACGGAAATCCGCTGTGTGACGGTAGAGGCGAGACAGAATATGGACAGGAATGTGCTATCGAAATGCAGAACATCTGGCAATATGCAGGAAGTTTATCGATAAAGAGTATGGCTATAGAAGAAAGTGTCAGAAAGTTTTGGAGCTAATAGACCTCAGGAGGTGGGGCAGACAAAGAGAGGAGGAGGAGGAGGAGGAGGAGGAGGAGGAGGAGGAGAGAGAGAGAGAGAGAGAGAGAGAGAGAGAGAGAGAGAGAGAGAGAGAGAGAGAGAGAGAGGAGTTTTTCACTGTTTATCCAAGCCGAATGACACGTTAGTAATAAATACGCGTAGCATTTTATAATTTCTGGCTTCATATTTCATGGTAAGGTAGTGATTGTACAGTCAGTAACTCCTTACAGTAGAAGTATCTTTTGTTGCTAGCACTTTCTTAAATGTCAAAAATGAATCAAATTATTTCCTACTCCCTGTTGTATTCTACATTTTCTCTGCAGATATGAAATTAAGAAATTTTATATATATCGAGAACTTACAAATTGTTGTCGAGTTGCAGGGTCTGCTAGGGACAGATCCAAACGTTCCAGTTCTTCTTTGGATTCCAGTGGGTATTCAAACTCCACTGGCAGAGCTGGCCTCTGGAGTCTTTGCTCCCCGTCTGCTGCTTCTGTGGAGTTAGCCATCCTCTCACTCATGCTGGCAACCTGCTGATGTAATTGTGACACCATCACCAGCAACTTCTCATTCTGACGCATCAGAATACGAAATTGAGGAGTTAGATCTGAAAAAGAAAATGCAGGAGGATCTACATTAGGGGACAAAACGGCATTGGAAATGGGTCAACGCAGTCATGCTTTTCATGGTGAGTTTTTTTTATAATTGAGGGTTATGTCTTTGCCCTCCATGTTTTGGAGACTTAGAATAAAGAGAATAAGCTGAAAATTTGCACATACATGTAAAACACGAATGATAATTTCAGTAAAGTGTGTTAGAAAATTCACTCTTGTGTGATCCTCTTGCAATTCAAGTTTAAACTTTCTTAAACCTTACCATTGATTTTATCAAAATGTAGTTGACATTTTGCAGTGACAATAGTGCTCCCTACTTTATTTTTGCGTTGGTTACTGATAATGTGCAGACATTATAGCTTGCATGTGTAGAAATGGATGCTACATACAATAAAATAAGGTGTATCAATAAAATATACACTGAATATTTTTTAATGTGTGCTTGTTCGATGCGTCAAATTGCATGAGCGTAGCTCAAACACTTTTTGAACAGTGAATTTTCTTGAAAGGCTCCCTGTTCGTCAATTCCATGCAGAGTTATCTCCCCTTTGACCACATTGAGATCTCAATGTGGTCGAGTTTTTCCGTGGAAGCAACACTGACGCCCT
>JAWQFJ010004850.1:0-50000 GCA_034096865.1 Theodoxus fluviatilis
CTACGAATCTCTCCTTGACATAATAGAATCTTCGGTTCAAAGGTGCATCCTTTGACAACAGAGCAATTATCAGGCAGAACCCATTTTGAATAGTTTTCTTCTCGAAGGTGTTTTTCAAACCTCTCCTTAAATTCATCGGCCATCCTTCTAAGGAAATTTCACTGTGCTGTCAAGGTGTCAGCTTCTCTTCTGAACAACTGGCAAAATTATAACTAGTGAGGCTTGAGTTTTTATTTTCTATGAAACAAAATCTTGCCTTGGTCAGATCTGAATTATTCAACACAGGACAGTCTGAAACTTTATTCAAACGTTAGAGAGGATATCAGCTCAGGTTACTAAAATGCTCAGTCTGAAACTTTATTCAAACGTTAGAGAGGATATCAGCTCAGGTTACTAAAATGCTCAGTAGTCAATACATGTATTTAAACAATCAATTGACTAGCAATTAATTGAAGTTTACAACATTGCCAAAGAGAAAACATTTTACACGGAACAGGCAATTCTTCGCTAATCTGTGAATTAGGCAGCCTAATTCGCGTATTTTCTTGGCTTAATGAAGAAAGATATATTCAGTTTTTGCCTAATACGTGAAATAGGCACTTTTTGCCTATTTCGCGTATTAGGCTGCCTATTTCGCGTATTAGGCTGCCTATTTCGCGTTATAGGCAAGCGAGAAACTTGAGTTCAGACATTAGGCAGTGCTGTTGCCTATTCCTTGAAATAGGCAACAGCTGTGCCTAATTCCCAGATTTAGGCAATTCCGACTTTTAGCCACGACATATACACATCTTGGCTACCATTCTATAATCAACTACTCACTGCTTGGCATCTAGGCACTCTGAAAGTCAGACAGGTGTTTACCCATGTACTGCCTGTCAACTGCCATTCCTGGTCTTGATCTGGGGGGACACTTGACAGAAAAGTGGTATCACAGAGCAACTTAACTATTTGGACAATGGGGGTGGGGGTAGGGGGGGCAGATAGGCAAGTGTGCACCGAGCATTACAAGCTGCAAAAGACTTTGGGTGATGCTCCAACCATTAGGGCTCCGACTACACGGGGCTCTGTGGCCGAGTGGTCAGTGCGCTGGACCTGCAGTCGAAACTGCACGGATTCTTGAGTTGCATCCTTGAGCAAGGTGCTTTACTCACAATTGCTTCTCCCCACCCAGGAGTAAAACGGGTACCTGTGAGAACTGGGTTGGAAGATTGTGAGAGATAACTTTGGCGCCTTCGCCTGCAGCCTGGTTGCATGCTCCCCAGGGAGTTGAGATGGTGTTAGAGTGATACTAAGAGATAGCCCGATAACCAGGGGGTAAGTGTGTGTGGTTTGAGCTTCCATCAATGGGTGAAAAAGTCGCAATATAAAAAAGGCCAACTTTACCTTTACCCTTTGCACATATCATACAGCTAGAGTCACTCTATGCTCCCCTCAGAACCCGTTTTTAAAATATTTATTCAGAAAGGGAAATACATACACATGGCTGACTCAAAATAAATCTTTGGCAGTTTGCACACAAGCAACAATGTATAAAAAGACCCCCAAAATGTAGACATCATGGGGAATGGTGAGATGGATGAAGGGAAGGAGGGAAAGAGTTTTACGGCCTAATCAGCCATTGTAGGCTATATAAGGCCATTAACACGAAAATCACTATAACAGTTTAGAGTAAACGCAAATCAAGTCACGGTGTCTCTAGTTATTCGCCTCTAACGAATCCCGTAGGGAGACGCGGTGGGTCAATTCTTGTAATCCCCAACCCACAGGGGGATATGGTGAGAGAAATGAGGTCTGGAATAGGGGGTGAGAGTGGGGGAACGGAACATGATCTGGAGGTATTGGGAGAAGGGCCTTTTCTTGTTATGATATTGTGTTCACAGTGGTGATATCAGTGACCACTTGCTCTGAAATCGGTCTAATGCTTCATTTCTGAAAGCAATTTTTTCCCGTGTAGATAAGACTTACCTGTGGGACTCGGAGTAATTACATGATTGCGACATTGGGCTTGATGAATAAATAAACCAGATTTTCACCCCTGTGCCGAGGTACAATCCCTGGCACGGGAAAAATTTGGATTATAAATTTGCCATTCCCAGTCGGCTGCTACCGTGTCATTGCTGTGTTGCAACTCTTTGTGTGCTCGAAATAAACTAGTATGAATGCACATATATAAGGTGAACATCTCTTGGTTCAACATCCACAATAAAAAAAGAAGCTTCAACACCATGTTTACCATTAATATGTTAATGAATACAATTTTTGGCCAATATTGAAATAAGAGTTATGACAGGAGAGGCCAACCCGTCACCAAAAAATATATATATTTGCATTTATGAAATGTTGTCTTCCTGATGACTAGACATTGATCTAGTTTGCACCAGAAATCTTGAATCATTTGACTCCAAGTAGTGAAGACAATTTCCCTATATGTAGAACTAGAAGGAAGATGTTTGTTGATATCATTTGGTGTAGGAATTTGAACTGAAAGGTCCTTAGCCAAGTTTCTTGTGTGCACCGATTTGGCAGAGAATAAATTCTTTCCCAGTTAATGTTATTGCCCTTTTTCCCCATTCTTTGTTTTCCTTGGAACTCCTGGCAGTTGGACTTTTGGGGCCTGCTCCAGTAGCTCAGCCAGGGGCCTGCTCCAGTAGTTCAGCCAGGGGCCTGCTCCAGTAGCTCAGCCAGGGGCCTGCTCCAGTAGTTCAGCCAGGGGCCTGCTCCAGTAGCTCAGCCAGGGGCGGCCCCAAGCAGCCGGAGGCCTCTAGGGACTTGATCACCATGACACACAACCTGACACATCATTCCTTACAAAAACCAATACTTTATTCAAAAACCATTCAAACACTGCACAGGTAACCAGAGCACACCTCAATTAAATGCATGATGTTGTACCCTAACATCCTTCCTTTGAGTTGGGTCTACGAGGTTGATACACTGTCAGACTTCTCGTCCTCCTTGTTAGTCCTGAAAGACTTCTGCAGGACGTAGGCATCGGCTGGCTCTATCCTCTTGTAGTAGTTCTTCTTCTCCTCCACAATCTCAAAGCCGAACTTCTCATAGAACTTGATGGCAGAGTCATTGTTCACTTGAACGTGCCTGTGAAAAGAATAACAAAATAAAATGCCAGGGTTGAGCAAGAGACTATCCAGAATAACCTTGCGAAAGTCATCACACAAAGTTTCAGGACATCAGCCTAGGATCAAAACCTTAACCTCCCGAATAACATCCACAGGGTTCAAACTCACAATTACATACACATTCCAAGGACTTTTCAAGCACCACTTTATAAAATTCAAGGCAGTGGCGGAAGAAATAGTTACGTCAAAGATCATTATCCTAAAAGTTTTTTTTTTCTGCTTACACTGTTCACAATCAGGCAAAATATTCTGGTATTCAAATCTGATGTTTGTTTCCTGCAGCACGCCTCTAAGTCACAGGAAAGATGTAAACTCTACACAATGCAACACCTACAAATATACAATCACAGTGAAGTGAGTCACAGAGCTTCTTTGATTTTCTGCATCTCTGCCTCAATTGCTTTGTCAGCATCTTTAATTTCAGAATGCTTTGATTTGGCTTTTGCTCTTAGACTAGCATTAGACTGAGCTATCTGTCTGACGGTCCCCTTGGCTTCGGCATCTTCAGCTGTCTTGTCAGCTTGCTTGAGGAGCCACTCTGCTTCACCCTCAAGTCTCTTCCTCTTTGTCTTCAGATCTGCCACACTTTCTTCTAGCCTCTTTGTCTTGTTGCCAGCCTTTGCCTTCTCAGCCTCCTTCTTCTGCTGCTCAAGATATTGCATGTATCTTGCCCATGCACACGAGGCTGACAGAAGCAGCTCTTTACTTATGGGGACTTTCATAACTCCTCCAGCCTTTCTCACAGCATGGATGATCTGCTGTCTTGCTACTGGGTCAACCTGGCTGATGTTGTCTCTTTGTTAACAGAAAACTCTCTTTGGACTGTAGCCTACCCATGGGAGAAAATTAGAAACTCTCTGATGACAGTCCAAAGCTGAGCATACTCCTTTTGTTTGTCCATGTGTTGCTGCAACAGGATATCTACCCTGTGCTGTTCATCTGCAGGATCAAAGCTGGTGAATTCAGTCTGCTCACATGCTTTGTCCAGGAATGTGGAGTACTGTGAAACAACTTGATCTACAGCCTCCTCCTTCAGCCATCCTGCATCTGAAAATATGTGCAAGCAGATTGTGAACTTCTTCTCATTCTATTCTTTCGTGGCCGACTGGCTACTGCAGGCCTGCTGTGTAGTCCCATCACTCGAACTGTCACTCTTGTTTCTGTCCTCGACTGTGTCCCAAAATGTGGACAAAGGAATAACAGACTTACATGCCTTGACAAGTGTTTTTTCTCCTTCGCATGACTCGTCAATGCCGACTCTCCCATTGAACGTACATCGATGGATTTTCTACACACACACACGACAAAATGCAGAAAAGTTGCTGGTATGTGCACGCAGCCACTTAGAATATTCTGCTTTCTCCAGCCACTGAGGGTCGAAAACACACGCGCCACCCGGCATATTCTGCTTTCTCCAACCACTGAGGGTCGAAAACACACGCGCCACCCGGCATTTATCAAAAGGGTGGGGGGAAATGTAGATAACGGTTCACACAATGGCGCCAAGAGGAACTTTCAACTGTGCATGCGTGAACACAAGGGATGTAACTCTGCAAGAGTCTAGCAGACGGCCAATATGGCAATTTCAGGTCGGATACGATTAAAATATAATAAATAAATAAATACTACAAAATTTATTTCATTTACATTCTTTCAGAATACAAACAGAACATTGATCACAATCTGATTTTCAAGCATTTTTCAAGGATATTACAGTTTTTATTAGGATTCAAGGGTATTCAAGGACTTGAAAACACCACCTCAGAATTCAAGCACTTTCAAGGAAATTCCAGGAGCGTACGAACCCTGCATCCAACTCCCAGACTGGTGGTGTACTGAAGCATGGCAATAGAAGTGGATTGTGTTCAGTACTGATGCTTGGTTGAGTGATGCCACGACATCAAACTCTAAGAGTTGTAAATGTTAAGTTCACATTAACACTGGAAGTGTTAAAGGGCATGTATTTCTGCAGAATTTCCCTTTCAGGGGATATTAAGGTCCTCAAAATATACAATATCTATTCCATCATACATTATTTTTGCTGGAAACTTCCAACAGCTCACAACAGGAACACCCCACAACTCAACAAGAGCAACTACTGAAAAAAAAATTCCTTAAAACTTTAGCCCTGTAAGTGTGACACTTCTAGAGTCACAAAACAGAACTAAGATTACATGTTGCTCACTGCTGGCCTTTCATTAAAACAATAGCCATGTTAGTCATTTCTGTTGTACTCACAGGAAAACGTTGTCAATGTTGTTTTCTTGCTTGCAGATGTCCAGTACATGTTCCAACATGACAGTTCCTGCGACAGGAAAAAGCCAACACAGCTGTATTGATTTGAGTCTTCATGCAGGAGGTAGAGACATCTCACAAAGAAATGTTCCAGAATTGTTCATTGGGCTTCAAAGTTGCTCAATGATAATGCAAGGTTTTAAACAAGCAGATTTCTTTGTCACAATACACAAACAAACGCTCAAGAAAAATAGTTTCATCTACTATGTGCAAAAGAGAAACTCAAGCATTGTCGCGTGATAGGTGCGACAAAAGTTTTGAGATAGGAAAGAAGAGATAAAATTAGCTGTGTTGCTAAGCACTTCCAAGGGAAGGAATTTTTGAGATAGGGATTTGTACATTCCTGAATACTAATAGCACTAGGTTATCAAAATTTAGTGCAAGGTGACGATTTCTGACGTAAGCGTTGTCACCATGAATATTCTCGTTGGCTTGGAGAGGACACGTGATATATTTTTCCCCGCTGCTCATCGACGCGTAATAGGTACATTCCTTCATCAGACATGTAGTCTAATGGTTGCTATCGTGAGAGGCTCCTATGGGGTGCGAAGTTGCACGGCCTGGAGATCTACGTTAGTTGGGTAGCCGCGAGGCAGAAACCCTGCACGGTTAAGTGATGACCGTGGGCAGCTAGATAGCTGTGTGTGGAATGTGCCATTGACCTGTTGAGGTAAGAGCACCGTTTTGTGTGTCTGAATTAGTGTGCGCGCGCGCGTAAGCACATTGTAAGATCGAGTCATTGAGTGGAGGAAAATATAAGAGAAAAGTTCTTACTTCACCTTGGGGTTTGAAGTTAAGTAAGCTTTTTGTGGATTGGGGAAATGGAGTGAAATGATTTCTCTTTTGTAAATTATACAAGTCAGTATATTTGACTCAATTTGGAAGAAATTGGGTTGGCAGCGTTCTTTTGGGAATAACGCTTATACAGAGTAAAGTGAATTTGACTCTGGGGAAATCGTTAGGCTGTTTTGAGGAGTGGAAGAGTGATTGTGCGTAACTCTTTTCATTACAGGTCAACTGTTGAGGTCGGCTGTCGGTTAGAGTCGACTGTCGGTCGATATGTCAACTGTCAGTCGAATCAGTCAACTGTCTGTCTGTCAACTGTCAGTTGGAGTCAACTGTCAAGCGATTAAGTCAATTGGTCAATCGATCAAATCAATCGGTCTGTCAATCTGTCTGTCTGTCAGTCACCGACGGTCTGTCAGATTCATGCTATCCATACTGGTTGGTAACTCTCTACGGATCGAGAGTGGGTCTAGGTCAAACCAGTACCTGCCTCTGAGTTTGATTCTACTTAGTGGATCGTCTACGGAGAGACGAACGCGTCTACGGGCCGTCTACGAGAGACGGGGCGCATCTACGGGAGTCGTCTATGGAGAGACGAACGCGTCTACGGGCCGTCTACGAGAGACGGGGCGCATCTACGGGAGTCGTCTACGGGGAGACGAACGCGTCTACGGGCCGTCTACGAGAGACGGGGCGCATCTACGGAGAGACGAAGTGTGTCTACAGGGTCGTCTACAGAGAGACGAAGTGTTGAGCGGAGAGTGTGTTTCGCTCTGAGGGAGTGATGCCCTCACGTCTGCGCGGGCAGATGATTGTGTAGTTTTTCTGGATGTCTCGCCTAAGCAAGGACGGCTTGTAGGCTTGAGACTTTGTGCGTCATGAGTTCATCTGCAAACGGGTAAGGAAGAATTGTCATTTTCTCTTTCGAGCAGTCGGTCTGCAAGCGTGTTAACGCTATCGGTTACGTCGTGGAACATTGTCTTTCTATTTGGGTCCTTGGTGCGATTCAGCGTAACGAGAAGAGTGACTTTGTCTTGTATGCAGATGAACGGGGAGGGTTTTCTCCACGAGCGTGGAGGGGTGACGTAATCCCGGGTTGGATGGGAAACGTGACGTCATTCTGACTTTGAAGTCTAGTCGTATTAACCTGTAAGAGGATATTTTTATTTGGTTAATGTTCAAGTGCTCGGGAAAGCCTGACTTTGTTGTGAAAGCCGTAGGTTAGCCCCATTTGGAGCAGCAGTGATATTTGGGAGAGAATTTGCCTTCCTTAATTAAATTGCTTGTTTTAAAATTGTGCATCAGTGTCCTTTGCTTATTCCATATTTGTTATTGTTTGTGTTCCCCAGACTGTGGCAATGGGTTTTGTTTGAAAACCCTAGTTTTACTCTATAGGTACAACAATACAACAAGAACATAGAATGTACAAAAACAACTAAAAACGCGACAAGCATAAAAGATACTGAAATAAACCCAGATTTTTCCATCCCAGGGATAGAACCACGGCAATGCGCCTCACACATCTTACAACCCAAAAGCATGCTCGCCCATCTCTGCCTGTCAAAAGACAGGGTTTCAGCAAGCAAGTAAAGGCTGAGGGGCAGTCCATGTACCCATGCAAGAGGGGGAGAGCCTGGGGAGGAGGGGAGGAGGGGGGTGGGGAGGGGGGGGACTCCTGTAAATACCTTTGTTTTTGCTTTGGCACATCATAGATGTTGAACCAATGTTAATGCAGTCACACTGAGTGGTAGATAAAAATTCTAGTGCTGAAAGCTTCTAAGGTGAATGCTGTGACACATAGTTCTCTTGCAAATCTCCAAGTTAGCAAATTCAAAAACACTATGCAAATACAACAGAAGAGATAAAAGGCAGTTTAATCCTTTCTAAGTTACTAAATTTCTTGCAAACTTCTCTACAAACTGAAATTTTCAGCATGAGACAAAAAGCAATTTATGAATGTTTGCCTCCCAACAACTTAGTACTTGGAGAGCTTTCTCTCATACACCTTCCCATCCTACACAAACACCCACATACACATTCACATCTGCTAGAGCACACGCGCACACACACACACACACACACTTTCACATGTACATACTCATACAAACACATGTCAACTAATACACACAAATATATACACTCTTCTTCTCACAAACATACCCGCACACATACATATACATGATATATACACACACACATGAGGAAATATTGGTTGTTACAATAATTTCAGCCTGTCAAATTGCAAACATCAGAACAAAACAGGTGGTACATGTACTGGTTTGACATCGCTAGTGGTGGGGATGGGGACAAGGAGACAAGAGGAAGACAGAACTAAAGGGAGACAACACCTCCATGACTGTTACTATGTACTTGCATCCACCATCATTCTGTCTGTGTGTGTGTGTGTGTGTGTGTGTGTGTGTGTGTGTGTGTGTGTGTGTGAGAGAGAGAGAGAGAGAGAGAGAGAGAGAGAGAGAGAGAGGAGAGAGAGAGAGAGAGAGAGAACTCGAGAGAGAGAGCGAGCGGCACAGAGAGAGAGAGAGAGAGAGAGAGAGAGAGAGAGAGAGAGAGAGAGAGAGAGAGGGAGGGAGGGAGGGAGGGAGGGAGGGAGGGAGGGAGGGAGGGAGGGAGGGAGGGAGGGGGAGGGAGGGAGGGAGGGAGGGGGAGGGAGGGAGGGAGGGAGGGAGGGAGGGAGGGAGGGAGAGAGAGAGAGAGAGAGAGAGAGAGAGAGAGAGAGAGAGAGAGAGAGAGAGAGAGAGAGAGAGAGAGAAAGTGTCAGAGAGACAGAGAGACAGAGAGAAAGAGAGAGACAGGCTGGCAGGCAGGCAGACAGACAGACAAACAGGCAGGCAGACAAACAGACAGACAGACAGACAGGCAGGCAGACAGACCCAAACCCCTCAAATGACAGACAGAAACACACACACACATGAACTGAGAGACAAAAAGAGACAGAGCTACAGACAAAACCTACCGATGCCAAGCCGTCTGTACGGCGCCAGGCAGCCCAGAGTCATGATGTAGAGTCTACGCTGGTTTTCTGAGGTGTCCACTCGACAACACACCGCCCCCACCACGATGTCATTGTAGTAGGCTGAAACAAAGGCAGGCCATGCATGACTACAGCCACACGAGCAACGCACTTCTAACTTGGATCCCCTGCAAGTTGGGGGGGTAGAACTGACCCACCATGTCTATGAAATTTGAAGAAGGCAAATAACTAGGGAAATGAAGTCTCCACTTGCTCTTACTCTGGTGAGCTCGTGGTATTTGTAGTCAATGGGCTTACATAGCCTTCAAAGGCTGACACAGTAACAGGCTGTAAAACTATACATTCATTCATTCCCACTTGGAAAACTAACATTGCTCAGTTTATACTCCTTTTATGACTATATTCACTTGCTGTTTTGGCTGAGGAGTTCAGCAAACATGGTAATCCATTGAGGTGCTTCAACTGTTTAACTAACATCACAAATGATATATCTGCTCAAAATTATATCCATCCAATTTCTCCCTCAACTACCTATTTAGTGTACTTGGAATGGGAATTACAAGTTGCCATTTTTTGTTCAGCTCAAAATATCAATGTCAGTAGCATCATTATGCAAAAATCTGCACTAGGACCAGATGTTTGAAGTCGATTTTCAGTGTGTATATTGTCACAGCAGATCACACATTGAGGAGGAAATTAAACACTGGAGGCAAGGCAAAAAACATCTTGAAATCCCGATTTGGGTTCGAAGTCACTCCACACCATCAGTACCTAGAGAGCAACTAAGCAGGCAAAATGCATTTGATATGAAGTACTGCCTATCCAACAGTGCTATTCAATAACTAGTGTGCCTGCAGACACATTGTAAGCCATCAATCAGAATAAACACCAGAGCCATTTTTGACATCATTCTGGTATGCTTAACCCCTTCCATGCCATGCACGGAAATTTTCTGGGCCTCAAACTGTCAGAGCTTCACAAGGTCCTAGAAAATTTTTAAACTTCTGACAAAGCACTGTACATCAAACCAATGACTCCGCTCTGTTCACTGCTCTGAGAAATTTATAAGAATACTATGATATGACAAATACTAGCACAGTAAAATGTGAGAAAACTCCCTGGCATATTGCATGCAATATGTATGAAAGGGAAGGGGTTAATGAACTATGTCCCAAGCTGCTCCCTGCCACCACTCAGATTCACACACACGCACCCATACACTCACACACACACACTCACACACACGCACACGCACGCACACACATACACACTCACACACACGCACGCACTCACACACACGCACGCACTCACACACACACATGCACACATCCGCGCATGCACGCACACACACATGCACTCACACACACACATGCACTCACACACACACACACGCACGCACTCACACACACACACGCAAACACACACTCACACACACACATGCACGCACACACTCACACACATTCACACACACGCACACACATACGCACTCACACACACGCACGCACACGCTCACACACACGCACTCACACACACGCACGCACTCACACACACACATGCACACGCACACACATGCACTCACACACGCACTCACACACACACACACACGCACGCACTCACACACGCATACACACACACACACGCACGCACACACTCATTCACACAAACACGCAATCACACACACACACGCACGCACTCACACACACACATGCACACACATACACACACTCACACACACGCACACAAACACACACACACACAAACACACACATACACACACACACACACACACACACACTCACATGCATGCACGCACGCACACACACACGCACGCACGCACACACACACATGCACGTACACAGACTTACACACACACACACACATACAGACTTACACACACACACACACTTACACACACACACACACAGACTTGCACACACACTGACACACACACACACACACACACACACACACTCACAGACTTGCACACTTGCACACACACACACACACACACGGACCGGAGCTTGCACACACACTCACACACACGCACACAGACACACACACACACAGACTCGCACTCACACAGACACACACAGAGACTTGCACGCTTGGACACAGCTACTCCAGTCACATTTACTTCTTCAATTCATTGTTTTACATTTAGCAGACATGAGAGGAACAATAGGCAGGTTTCACGATATTGCATACTGCAGTTTACCACTACACCCAATCATTCATGAAAAATAAAAAGTCAACCAGGGGCCCAAAAACAGTTTGCACAAAGAGTTCAACTTTATTTCTACCTAAAACAGTAAAAAAATGTATATGAACATACTTATTTCCAAAGTTATTGATTTTCAAAGACCCTATATCCTGAAACCACAAAAAATGCTTTTACAACTTCAGTGCATCATAACTGCTACAAAATTTTGTTTGGAAGCAACCAATGACAATCATCTTTAACATACACTATGTACAC
The DNA here is from genome assembly GCA_034096865.1 of Theodoxus fluviatilis. Taxonomy (NCBI): domain Eukaryota; kingdom Metazoa; phylum Mollusca; class Gastropoda; order Cycloneritida; family Neritidae; genus Theodoxus; species Theodoxus fluviatilis. The sequence continues at coordinate 11,687 of JAWQFJ010004850.1, forward strand.
CTTAAGAAAAGTATTAAACTTGCAATAAAAGTGACAACATTGATCAGAAGGATGGTTGACAGATAAATGACGCTAAATTTAGAATAATTTTGTCTTTACCGTTTCCTGTAGACCTCAGGAGTCATCACTAGATAAAGAAATCATTCTAAAATTGAAAACCAAACATCTATAAATCATATCCACACAACAGATAGATATTTGACTCAATCACAATGACATGGGTGGACTCAAACGACCCCCCCCCCCCCCCCAAATTCAAAAACGGGGTCAAACTCGCAGTTACTTGCTTCAAGGAAAACAATCCCAAACTTCTTCAATTTCAGTACAACCTAACTTATGGCCATAGAAAAGCAATCAGAAATGCATACATGCAAGCTTTAAGGGGGCACACAGCCTTTGCTACTTCGTAAAAAAAATCATCAAAAATCAAGTTTTGAGTTTAACACAAATGAAGTCTGGAGAGTCTCCACAACACTTTTGCATTGTAAATTTAAAAAACAAACATCTACAACTAATTTACCAAAAGTGTGTGTGCGTGCGTGCGTGCGTGCATGCGTGTGTGAGTGAGAGAGAGAGAGAGAGAGAGAGAGAGAGAGAGAGAGAGAGAGACGGAAATATGTTAGCGTGTGTCGCTGTGTTGATCGTGTGGTGGTTGAACGTTGCTGACAGATACAGCAAAACTCGAAAAAAGGCACTAAAAATGGTGAAACGTGTTTCTGCGATGCTCTGTTTTGAGGTAAATCGGCGTACTCAGCACTTTCGTAGTACTCTTGACCCAACACCCCCTGCGAGAGCATTCCAAACTGCTGAGCAGCGGTTGAGAGACAACGGCATTCTAAAAATAGCTTGAGCGAGAGGGGTGCCGCAACAGTGGACTAGCCCAATCGCCAACTCCGCCTGTGACAGAAGGCAACAATCGACCAGCGATCGCCAGGATTAACTGCTGGTACCCACAAACTGTCGGTTTTCACAATAACAAGTTCAAAGTAAACCATTACAAGTATGGGAGACAAAAGAAAAACGTTTTTGCTTTCGAAACTCTGCAAACATACTCAAGCATTCATCACTTGCCGGCCACAAGCGACGGAAATCTGTTCGCGTGTGTCGCTGTTTCGATCGTGTGGTTGTTGATCGTTGCTGACAGACACAGCAAAACTCGACCAAAAGGCACTAAAAACGGTGAAACGTGTTTCTCTCTGCGATGTGTCTCGTTCTCTTTTATTTTCAAACGATCTCGCGTGCTTGTTCGTCACGTACGGTAAAATACTTGGAAATTTCCGAAATAAACTGAAGGCTGCTGATCGTTGCGTCATCTGACAGACGCTGGTCAGAGATCGAAGAAAATGCTTCCTTTTTGCGACTTTTTAATTCTGTTGCTGAAATAACGACTTTCCGATGCAGATTATCCATGAAATAATACCAACAAGCAAAAATAACAACGTAGAAAAGGCATCCGATCTGTAAAAATGGGTTATTCTCTGAAGTTGTGTGCCATGTGTGGGTCCCCATTTGAAAACAATAATATACTTTACATTTTCCATATTTTGCTAAGAATTGACGTTGTTTGTAATAAAAAATGATTAAAAAGATAATCTGAGAGCTTTTTGTGTTGATTTATTCATTGCTTTGTTTGTAATTAAATAAAATGTGTGCAATAATGTTCGAAAATGGCGGCTGCGTTTGTGACATCGCTTGACGTATTTATATCAAGAGGCTGGATGCAGTGTATTTTAAACGTGTAAACAACTTCTAAAAAGTTGAAACAAGTGTATGATGGATATAGTTTAAATTTCAATTGATACTTTTACCTAAAGTTTATTTGTATGTAAGATATACGACAATACCCTTGTTCCATCAGCGACGTAACATTCGTTTCCACCTAGTGATCCAGTGTTTGAAATTATTTTCCCTCCCAATCAAGTTCAAGCGTTGACTCTACGTTCCACAGTCAACTACGCACTGAAATATTATTGCGCACTAACTAAATTTAGAACCATAATTATGCGGTTAAGCTGTGGATTTTGTGACTAAAGATTAGGGGTAAATTTCGTTTCCAGTTTGAGATGTTACGTCGGTAGTCATTAATGGGAAGATTTTACTATAATGGGTTCTAATATTTGGCACTATTTTTATTGCTTTCAACTGCGGGCTTCGGCGGAAGGATAAGTACGTTAACTGTCCCATCTTCCACGTGGTTGTGTAGTTTTAGTTCACGGTTTGAATTTCGTTTCCATGCGGTACATTTGTGTTACGTCGTTGATCTACAGCCTGGTCTACCTCAATACGGCAAGAATTTATCTAAATTAACTGCTGAATTTGTATAGATAACTAGTTATTGTATTAAAGAAACCCTTTCCTTCGATAATAAACCTGAAAAGTATTGATTTGAAAAGGTTACAGAGATTCGAATCGACAGGTTTTAAAGCGGACTATTTTTGCATCTGGACATCGTGTGCACACATTGTAGGAAAAATAATCTTTTACGTACACATATTCACTATAAATAACATTGAGTGTATCGTTTAAATATTACACAATCCAATGATTCACATACTTTTGCATTATGATTCACTGAACATTTTATTTTCCTTTCGTTGTGCTTTACCCTCACTAGTGTAATGCGGAAGACAATGATGTACGAATGTTTTGATTCCGAGTTACGTCGAAGATGCAAAACAACCTATTTCACCTGATTTAAATGTCCATTATACGAACAAACATGCCTAGTACGCATGATTGTCTTACCGAATAACTTTTTAAATAAATTGATAACAAAAAAACATCGGCGATTGCTTTATTTTGAAAATACAGCTGATTGCTCTCTCTTGCGTAAGGTGGAAGACGAAAATGGCGACAATGGTGATCTTTCAATTCAGCATCAGTCGATCCCCTGTAGCGTTCATGTTAGCTCATGGAATAGCTTCTACCTTATATAATCATGAACATTACACCCTAAACTTCACTTACACTAGTTTTTATTAAATTTTGATAGGATTTATTTTTTGGGGTTAATGTCACAAGATTAAGCCCAGCTCCAGAGAATGACCCAAATATGCCTGCTTTGCAGGGAAGGCACGTGCGTTTTTTCTGACAGACGACTTCTGCTGATTGGCAAAAAATTTCCATTGAGGCTTTTAACGTTCTAATTATTTTTATTTTTTATTTTGTTGATTCAGAGACTTAAATTGATGATAGCTGGATTGAATAACACAGTTGTTATTAAATTTGGGTGTTGTTTTCGTGTCTGCACTCAAACTTCGAAATGTGGTCATGACACAGAAAGTAAATGCCGTCTGTCAAGATCTTTTTAAAAAAGCGCTCTCGCATTATTGCATGTTAACTCTTAACCCTTATCCTGGTGCTAAAACGGTGACGTTATGGGCTGCCAGTGGTGCTAAAACACAAGCAAATTGAGCAACACGCACACCTTTCATTAACTTTGAGATTGCTGATGAACCGTTACAGATAGACACATAAAATAAAAACACAAAATGCTTGAAATTGAATGAACAATATTATGGTGTGCAGTTTATAGTCTTTATTCAAATCCTGATTTTTTGGTCAAATTTTAAATGGTAAACATTTGTGTGTTTTTCACTCCTGGAGAAATAAAACTGGTAAATCACTATGCAATAGTGGGTAAATACCCTATAAACCCTACTGGATGTTTGCTTTATCATCTGTGCATACTAATGTATCATTCTCTTTGACCAAAAATGCACTCTTTAAATTACAATGCAAATTCGATGAGCCGTGTATTAGAGAGGCAAAATGAAGTAATTCTGATTACCTATACTCTTCCATCTCTTATGCAATATTCCTCATATTATTGCAAATGTAGAAACTGAATAGCATCAATATGTGGATAATTCAGCATGAAAACAGTCTGCAGTAAAGTTTGTCTCCTACATTCATGATTTGATCATTTGTCTGTAATAAAACTGAAAAATTCTACTGATGTTTGTCATTATGAGGCACAAGAAGGCATTACACACTACACAAACATTTTCAAAAACTTACCTCAAACCAGCAATACTACAAAAGCATCAAGAAAATTGCTATATAAATGAATACCCTTTCATGTAAAACAAGAAGGGCAAAGCCCATACGACTCACATGCTTGACCTTGACCTTTATATGACCTTGACCTTCAGGTGACCTTCAAGGTAAAGGTCAAACAACTAAACCTACCAATGACATCATACACTAAGAAATGCTTTACACATTTTTCCTACCAAAATACATGTGACCTTGACCCAAGGTCAAGGTCATCCAAGGTCATGCAACACAAAGCTGTTAATTCAAGACATAGGAAGCACAATGGTGCTTATTGGCACTTTCTACCATGAGATATAGTCACTTTTAGTGGTTCACTACCCCATTTTGGTCACATTTCATAAGGGTCAAAGTGACCTTGACCTTGATGATATGTGACCAAATGTGTCTCATGATGAAAGTATAACATGTGCCCCACATAATTATTAAGTTTGAAACAGTTATCTTCCATAGTTCAGGGTCAAGGTCACTTCAAAATATGTATACGATCCAACTTTGAAGAGCTCCTGTGACCTTGACCTTGAAGCAAGGTCAACCAAACTGGTATCAATAGATAGGGCTTGCTTTGACCTATATATCACTTGTAGCTGAGGTCGCCATTCTCAATAACGTGGGAGAAAATTGGGAAAATGTGAAAAATGACTGTTTTTGAGACCACATTTATGGCTCCTGTGACCTTGACCTTGAAGCAAGGTCAAGTCACTATGTATATTTTTTGAGGCCTTGTCATCATACACCATCATGCCACATTTGGTGTTGATAGACTTAATAGTCTCCGAGAAAAATCCAACGTTTAAGTTTTTTACGGACGCCCGCCCGGACGGACGGACGGACGCCCGGACGGACGGACGACACGGCTCAGTACATAGACTCACTTTTGCTTCGCATGTGAGTAAAAAAAAACCAAATCACTGGTGAAGGTAGGAGGCACATTCACACATACCAGTCCAGTGTGCCTTATTGCGGCAAGCAGTCTCATCCAAACCAGTAATCCAGTTGCAGGAAACTTGAGAATACATGCAGTAATCCAGTTGCAATGAAATTTAAAGTACAACACAGTAATCCAGTTGCATGAAACTTGAAAGTACACATGTCCACCTAGTTCTGCTATCTGGAAGAGTTATCTACATGGCCGTATTTTGAACAACGGATTAGTCTTGTCGTCGAGCACGTTGTCTGCCAAAGTGCAGGTTGCTCAGTATTCCTTGGAAACGTGTGAGCGACATTGTCTGACCAAAAAACAGAGTGGCATCGACTTCATCTGTGCTCCAATATGCTGGGATGAACGATTTCACAACGATACCCATGAGGATCACGAGAGCAAGGAATGTTTTATTGTTTACATTTCGTCACAGCTGACAGGCGACCAGCGTAACAATCGCGAATGAGGAGACGGCTCGTTGCTTTCCAGTTAGTTTCCTCTCAGCATACAAGTTTGTTTTCTCCACAAGCAAATCAAAAACTGTATCATCCAGGAATAGATTGAAAAAGTCAATTGTCTCAGCGTCAAGAGTTGATCTCCGCGAGAAGTTTCAACTCACCGGTGAATGACGCGATTAGCGGCTCATCAACTGTTCGCATCCACCCCTCTTCTCCTACCTCTCGATCACTCGCAGCTTGAGAGATCGGCATTCTAGAACTAATTACAGCTTGCCTGATTATTTCATCCAAAGTTTCCTCATCATCTTCATCTTCGGCAGCTGAAGGATTAAAGTCTTCGAACAGATTTCGCGATCGCGACATGCTGACTCGAGCGTCCGCTTCAATTCGTACGGGATAGACCATAATTTCTACTATAACGCACATAAAACCACCCCGATCATTGATTGGCCAAGCTGTAGACTGTAGAGAAACCTCTTCTGCATGAACTGGAGTCAGTAAACGTAGAGTTATATGATAGGCTTGTACTTGGAGAGAGCTACAACGCACGTGGTGTCAGAAACGACATATGCCGCGCTAACCAGTGGCGAACCACAAGGGCGAGCGCGGCAAATGCCGCGCTAACCAGGATAAGGGTTAACATCCTATAAAGAATTATACAACTACAAGCCTCAGTTGATTTGTTTAAAAAATTCAAACTTCTATAATATTGTATGGATCTGTAAGAAATTTTTGTGTGTAGTCAAAAATGAATGTTGGTCATTCTAAGATCAAGTACAGTGTTTTTGGAAATATTTTTAATTGCTTTATTTGCATGTTATTAGCATAATAACAGGTAAATAAATGGAAATAGCCCAAATTTTTTTCCCTAGAAATATAAACTGTTTAATTTGAGATGATTTCGTAATGATTCCTCGATGTATGGTGTTTGATAACATCGGCAATCGCAGGCTGTCTCTAGCACCTAATGTGAGCTGGCAGCTGAATGACGTCCTTCACAGTGAATGATTGAACAGAATAATTGCTCCGTTGCAATTCTGCCTCACCTACAGTCTAGTCATGGATCATGACGAACATTTCCTCGGGAAAGAGTTGCAGAAAATACTCTACTGGTTCTGCATCAAGTTCGAGTGGTATTTGTGGACCAACTGCTTCAATGAAAGAATTGTTAGCCAAGTCCCCGACAGTGTCCGACCATTCGGCGATGCTGAAATCAACATCCGATGACGCGGAGTGGAAATAATTTGCTCAAGCCAAGGAAGTCTGATATATCACCGTTACATTATGCTGAGCCGACTCTTCAAGTCTAACGTGTCTAGATTGAACCATTTCAATAAAAAGCGAATCATTGCTAGAACCATTGTCCACATTATCGTCTGCCATCTTCGCAATGGAAAACACCCACATAAACAAGAAGGGCAAAGCCCATACGACTCACATGCTTGACCTTGACCTTTATATGACCTTGACCTTCAGATGACCTTCAAGGTCAAGGTCAAACAACTAAACCTACCAATGACATCATACACAAAGAAATGCTTTACACATTTTTCCTACCAAAATACATGTGACCTTGACCCAAGGTCAAGGTCATCCAAGGTCATGCAACACAAAGCTGTTAATTCAAGACATAGGAAGCACAATGGTGCTTATTGGCACTTTCTACCATGAGATATAGTCACTTTTAGTGGTTCACTACCCCATTTTGGTCACATTTCATAAGGGTCAAAATGACCTTGACCTTGATGATATGTGACCAAATGTGTCTCATGATGAAAGTATAACATGTGCCCCACATAATTATTAAGTTTGAAACAGTTATCTTCCATAGTTCAGGGTCAAGGTCACTTCAAAATATGTATACAATCCTACTTTGAAGAGCTCCTGTGACCTTGACCTTGAAGCAAGATCAACCAAACTGGTATCAAAAGATAGGGCTTGCTTTGACCTATATACCACTTGTAGCTAAGGTCGCCATTCTCAATAACGTGGGAGAAAATTGGGAAAATGTGAAAAATGACTGTTTTTGAGACCACATTTATGGCTCCTGTGACCTTGACCTTGAAGCAAGGTCAAGTCACTATGTATGTTTTTTGAGGCCTTGTCATCATACACCATCATGCCACATTTGGTGTTGATAGACTTAATAGTCTCCGAGAAAAATCCAACGTTTAAGTTTTTTACGGACGCCCGGACGGACGGACGCCCGGACGGACGGACGCTTGGACGGACGCCCGGACGGACGGACGGACGACACGGCTCAGTACATAGACTCACTTTTGCTTCGCATGTGAGTCAAAAATGACCGAAAAAGCCACATCTCAGTAAAAATTCATAAAAATCTGTTTTAACCTTTAGAGCGCCGCCAATTTTCGTCATTGCTTTACCCCAGAGCCACAAATTTTATTATGTGTGGTCAAATTCAACACCATGTTTACTTTAAAAAATCATCATTTATTACCTATTCAAGCTTTGAACGAAGTAGATTTTTGGAGGGTGAGTAGAAAAATGGATGGCCTACATGGCGCAATTTATGAAAATGCCATAGAATGTTTTTTCAGCTGCTAAAAACTATTGGAACACAGACAACAACAAAAACAAACAGATTCACTGTGTTTTCCTACACTGCTCTATGTATTCAAGAATACAACAGATTTTGATGAAAATGCAAAAGTGCATAGATAGAGTCTCCCAGTAATGGAGATACATCTAAAAATGTTTTAGGGTAAAACTAAAACAAAACAAAACAAGAAGGGCAAAGCCCATACGACTCACATGCTTGATCTTGACCTTTATATGACCTTGACCTTCAGGTGACCTTCAAGGTCAAGGTCAAACAACTAAACCTACCAATGACATCATACACTAAGAAATGCTTTACACATTTTTCCTACCAAAATACATGTGACCTTGACCCAAGGTCAAGGTCATCCAAGGTCATGCAACACAAAGCTGTTAATTCAAGACATAGAAAGCACAATGGTGCTTATTGGCACTTTCTACCATGAGATATGGTCACTTTTAGTGGTTCACTACCCCATTTTGGGCACATTTCATAAGGGTCAAAGTGACCTTGACCTTGATGATATGTGACCAAATGTGTCTCATGATGAAAGTATAACATGTGCCCCATATAATTATTAAGTTTGAAACAGTTATCTTCCATAGTTCAAGGTCAAGGTCACTTCAAAATATGTATACAATCCAACTTTGAAGAGCTCCTGACCTTGACCTTGAAGCAAGGTCAACCAAACTGGTATCAAAAGATAGGGATTACTTTGCCCTATATACCACTTGTAGCTAAGGTCGCCATTCTCAATAACGTGGGAGAAAATTGGGAAAATGTGAAAAATGACTGTTTTTGAGACCACATTTATGGCTCCTGTGACCTTGACCTTGAAGCAAGGTCAAGTCACCATGTATGGTTTTAGAGGCCTTGTCATCATACACCATTATGCCACATTTGGTGTTGATATACTTCATAGTGTCCGAGAAAAATCCAACGTTTAAGTTTTTTACGCCCGGACGGACGGACGGACGACACGGGTGAGTACATAGACTCACTTTTGCTTCGCATGTGAGTCAAAAATCCCTCAATTACTTACAGTAGGGAAGTCAGCCAAGTCATTTTCATCTGAATCAAGCTTCCGCTCCTCTCAGTCTCGATCTACAGACCACAACTGACATCGGTCGAAGCACTGTGTTTTCCTACACTGCTCTATTTATTCAAGAATACAACAGCTTTTGATTACTTGGAAATACATCTGAAAATGTTTTAGGGTAAAAAATAAAAAAAATCCTACAATTACTTACGCTAGGGAAGTCAGCCGAGTCATTTTCATCTGAATCAAGCCTTCACTTGTCTCGATCTACAGACCACCACACATCGTCGAAGCACATGCTTGCCTCTCTATCCCTCCATCTTCCATCACATCAATGTCAGTAAAGCCTTTGAATTCATATTCTGAGAGTCAGAATCGAAAAATAACTCCACAAGCACTTCAACTTCTTCGTCAGTCGCCATACTGGCAAAGAAAAAAGTCCCGTTCACAAACAACAAAGACGCAACTTCGTGAAAAAATTCGCAGAAAATTCGCCCACGCTATCTCAATCGCCAAAATGGCGTATCTCGTTGCCACGTGATCCCTGCACGTGACTGTGATATTTTTAGAACAGCATGACTCGATGGCTGCGTTAGGCAAGTAAACAAAGCACGTCACTATTGCTCGGCAAACTGATGCGCCGGCGGACGTCTGGGGAATGTACGCTGTGCCGCATCAATGCGCGGCGGCGCTCTAAAGGTTAAAATTTCACAGAGACGCTCTAAACAAGTGAAGTAGTGTGCAGTAATTTCCTTCAGTCCCTAGAGAGCTTCTCTCCAGAGTTATCTCCGTAGATATTGAAGCGGTGAATCACTAGCAGTTACAAGTGGCATAGGATTTAGCCTCAGGAGCGAATAGGAGCGGTACAGGACGTTAAGAGTTAATGGATGTAGAATACAGTTGGTCAAGTCAGAAAACATGTCACTGTAGTAGCTACTTTTTAATAATGATTTAGCTGAAAACACGTTTTTAAACATAAATAGTGAATTCCCTGAATGCGCGCAGGGCAGGGAAGATGGGACAGCACACAGCTAATTTTTTTACCTTTTTTTTAATGATTGGAAAAAAGTTTAGGGTTGGAAGGAGAAAAAAAAGGTTGCATGTCAAACACACACACACACACACACACGCCCCCCACCCCCCATCCGCACCCCCCAATGAAGGACTACAAAAACATTTCTGGACTCCCTCACCTAGCTTTGCCAGCTCGCCAACTTCCAGCACATCTTTGTAGAACTTGTCGTTGTAGGTGACGGGAAAGACCACCTGGTTGAGCCGCTTGAGCTGTTTGATGTTGTGAGTTGTGATGTCACCCAACTCTGTGCGCCCTCTGTGAAAAAAGCCAAGAAACTCAGAGAAACATCATCTAGAAATCACTGAAACCAAATACTTCTGACAAGGTCCAGTGGCTGAAATCAAGTCAACAGAACTCCCCTGCATGGAACATCTACATATATAACACAAACGGTTTCTGTCTTTCCATCCGTCTCCTCTATGCGTTCGGCCGCCCGTGCACAGATCTCCGCGAAATTTGGCATGTTGCTCCCCTGTGACTGGATGGGGGTAGTCGTTGTGTTTTGGAAGGCGTACCTCCGACCGTTCCAGAGATATTCCCTCTGGAACTTTTTAGTCATGGGACTGTTGACTCTGCTCTAACGTGTGCTTCGTGAGAGGGTAAAGGGAGGCAACTCGGCTCCAACGTGTGGTTCGTGCTGCACGAGGTTTTACAGGTCCGAGCTCGCTCATCTCATCACGCGTTGATGTTAGAGCTGGCGGTACTTACCGGTAATGCCGGTAAAAACCTGTGCACATTGACGTGGTACAATGTACTGGTACGGCCAACTGTATCGGTATGTACCGCAAGGGACATAACTGTCATAGGTCACAAAAAACCATGGCGGACGATTCTTTCATGGTGATGAAGAACGATAGGGGCAAATCAGTCATATGAAGGTTTTTTGGATTGAAAAAACTGAAATCAGACAGCCAAGTTGATGAGAGAGTTGCTGTGTGCACAACATGCAACACCCAAGTCCAAATGGCAGGAGGAGGCACATCGAACATGCAAGCACACATGAGGAGACATCACTCTTCAATGTACACTTCAAAACATCGCACGATGCACTTGAATATTTATTATTTGCATCATTTATTACAGCTAAAGAATTAACGTTTTTATAACAGTCCAAAGCAGTATACAGTGAACTACTTTTCCTGAAAAATTCAAGTCAATTGCATGTATTTTAACAAAGTTATAGACAATTTACTTCATCAATCCCCAAAATTCGGTCACAGATTTGTGATGGAGTTCCATTATTTAAAAAACACCCCTTTTTTCATCACTTTTCCACCCATAACTTTTAAACTAGTTAAGATAGAAAGATACTTTTTGTACCACTGTTTTTGTCTCTTGAAGCTCTTTAATTTGAGCCTAAGCTGATTTCATTACATTGGGTTTGAAAATTTAGTGCAAGTACCTACTTGAGTCAGAATCGGGTTGGGATACTCCCGCAGAAAGTGGTGTTGGTGCCCATACTTGCTTGCGGGCATCTTGTCTATCACTGTGTTTGTCGCCAGGTGCCATTGAAGGATTGATCAACCAGCCCTGTGATCACGGGTTAAAGTGCTAAGTGGTTTGAGACCCAAACAAGGGTAATAAGTATGAAGACCCTGTATAGAACCACATCCATGCCCACACGCAATAAATCGACGGTATATGCTGATTTTACAGTTTTCATTTGCCTTTTTTCCCCCAAGCATGTATGCCACACAACAAAACAACTGCGTGCCAATGGCATGTCTTTCAAAAAGATACCAAAGTGTAGATGTTGAGGACGGTGGAGCTGGAGGTAGTCTCGAATTCGAAGAAGAGTAATACTAATAATACTAGGATTAGTACAATAGTAGTAGAAATTGTGGTGGTTGTGGTGGCAGTAGTGGAAGCGGTGGTGGTTGCAACAATTGCAGTCGATGTGGTGGTGGTAGCAGAGGAAGCTGTGAGGAGAAGAAGAAGAAGAAGAAGAAGAAGAAGAAGAAGAAGAAGAAGAAGAAGAAGAAGAAGAAGAAGAAGAAGAAGAAGAAGAAGAAGAAGAAGAAGAAGAAGAAGAAGAGAATGAAGAAGAAGAAGAAGAAGAAGAAGAAGAAGAAGAAGAAGAAGAAGAAGAAGAAGAAGAAGAAGAAGAAGAAGAAGAAGAAGAAAGAAAAGAGAAGAAGAAGAAGAAGAAGAAGAAGAAGAAGAAAGAAAAGAAGAAGAAGAAGAAGAAGAAGAAGAAGAAGAAGAAGAAGAAGAAGAAGAAGAAGAAGAAGAAGAAGAAGAAGAAGAAGAAGAAGAAGAAGAAGAAGAAGAAGAGACCACATGTTCGGCACTCGTAGCTTCCGTTCATCTCATTCTGAGAGCGTACGGCTTTGCATCACAAACACACATGCGATGAAAATGTCGTGACTGAAATTTCCTCGTTTGCAAACGCGTATATGATCCTTAAACAACCAACCTCGTCATTTTGCTCAACCACCGGTGGCCGACGATGTGTTCCCGCTTGTCAACCGGAAGTGGAGCAGCTGTCTACTGCGCATGCTTGCCTGAGTAGGAATCACATGATCTGAAGTCTCAAGATGGTGAGTACATTTTCTCTTCTGCTCTCGACTGTCATCTGCCAAAACTTCTGCTTCTGCGATTTTCAGTGTCTTCTAAGGCAGAATTTATGTTGCAGAGCAAAGAATTGTGTGTGCAGATCGTAACGCACCCTGTGATTTGTATATTTTGCGAATTACTGCTTTCTTCTGAACCGGCATTGACCGATGAGACGATCTCCGAATGTAGGAAAAGTGTCAACGCTAGATACTAAGATAGATGCAGTCGCTGTCACCGATAGTTCACGATTTAGTAGCTTTCGTTAATCGATTTTTACTTTTGTGTATTTTGTGTATGACAGTCATCAGTAGATCGTCTGTGTAAAAATCTGTTTCCTCCGCTCAAATTAAATAAATAGGTACGTGCAATTAGCTTCTGCTCCGGGGTGGGTGGGAGGAGGCTGTCGCATGTGATGGATGAGCTAGCCGGAAAACATCTCGCAGTTAGAGGACGCCCTGACCGGCTTGTCCTGTCGTCAAGGGCTATCCAACACCAGACGAAGGTCAAGGGACCTATAGCAAGGTCTCTAACTGAACACTCTCTCCCTCCCTCTCGCTAACACACAGTGGAGACTTTTGCCCTTGAATTTGTCCTGTGAAAGCGATGTGACGCCAACACTGCAGTAACTCTTCGGCCATACAGTTGCGTGAAAGTGTTCAGGGCATGATTTTTTTTCCTTGTGGTTGAAAAAGAAATAACTGAAACCTCAGCAAATATACTGCAATATTTTGAATATTTAATGTTAATAGCAATTAGGCGTTTTAAGTTTTTAGTTGTTAAAGTTAGGTAGGACATTGAAAGGGAAAACAAGTTTAGATTGTTTTTAACATGGTATTTACTTAAGTATTAGTTTCTGCTAAGTTTTTCTAACATCTCAAGTGAAATTCTTGAATTTGGATGGCAAAGGCCACTGACTAGAAGATGTAAGTGTATTTGTGGTTTAAAATTAAAAACGTTAATGTCAGCTGAATGCAAAATAAACCCGTGTTCACTAACATCGTTTCTATTGTTGTAGTGAAAAAGCTTTCTTTTTATTTTGCATTGAGTACTTTTCCTGTTGTAAAACTTTATGAAAAAGTAGTTCATGAGTTGTTGCTTTTCCTGAGCATGCAGTTTGTACAGGATATATAACAAGTTATTGATTTGATAAATCTGCAATTGTTTTGAATGATAAAATATAGCAATAACTGGCAGAACAACCATAGTTTATTTGCATTCGGTACTATAGCCAAATGGACTCCAAACTGGAACATTGGAATACTTCCCTTCTTCTGCTTCTCAACATGTTTTGTTTAATGGGACTCTTTTGCTCATAGTCATATAAGGCATTCTTTCAAGTATGTTTTTGCATACATGTGTGTGTGTGTGTGTGTGTGTGTGTGTGTGTGTGTGTGTGTGTGTGTGTGTGTGAGTATGTGTGTGTGTGTGAGAGAGAGAGTGTGAGACTGTATGTGAGAGAGTGAGACTGTGTGTATGTGTGTGTGAGCCTGAGTGAGACTGTGTGGGAGGGAGGGAGGGAGGGAGGGAGGGAGGGAGGGAGGGAGGGAGGGAGGGAGGGAGGGAGGGAGAGAGAGAGAGAGAGAGAGAGAGAGAGAGAGAGAGAGAGAGAGAGAGAGAGAGAGAGAGAGAGAGAGAGAGAGGGCAGGTATGATAATTCACTGATCTGTATCCTTACATTAATTCAAGCATCATAGCTTATAAATTCATACTTGAAATGGATACACTAGGAGCATGAGCTGCACTTATTGATTTCATCAGCTTATGCTGGGGTTAGATGTTGTGATGCAAAACATCTTGTGCTTATTGCACTCTTTGGTGTTCTTTAGGGAGTGGATGTGCTCTGTGTGTGTATGCATTTGCATGCATGCATCTGTGTGTGTCTGTGTGTGTGTGTGTGTGTGTGTGTGTGTGTGTGTGTGTGTGTGTGTGTGTATACGTGTGTGTGTCTGTGCTTTGTGTGTGTGTGTGTGTGTATACATGTGTGTGTATACATGTGTGTGTATACATGTGTGTGTCTACACGTGTGTGTCTGTGTGTATGTGTGTGTGTATTTCTATCTCTGTTTCTCTGTCTGTCTCTTTCTGTCTGTCTGTCTGTCTGTCTGTCTGTCTGTCTGTCTCTCTCTCTCTCTCTCTCTCTCTCTCTCTCTCTCTCTCTCTCTCTCTCTCTCTCTGTCTTTCTGTCCCTCTCTCTCTCTCTCTCTGTCTCTCTGTCTCTCTGTCTCTCTGTCTCTCTCTCTCTCTCTCTCTCTCTCTCTCTCTCTCTCTCTCTCTCTCTCTCTCTCTCTCTCTCTCTCATATGTACCCATGTCACCTGCCTGATGTTGAGTTCACCTTGGAGAGTCATCTTGCAAGGACTGAGGAAGGTGACCTCCCCTGGTCACCGTGTCTCATTTGAGATCAAACATAACACCCCTGCCGTATCAGCCTTTCTGCAACATAGCATTCCTCCATAGCTGGGCAGCCACTCTCTTCCCTCTCCTGCAAGCTGTGTGTGCTAGAGTGAGAGAGAGAGAGAGAGGCGAGGGCACGCGTGTAGAAATAAGCTGGAGGGCAAACACCGCACAGCCTCTGTTCAATATGGTGAGTCCCAGCTTCAAGTTCGAACTATGGCTGCCTGCTGAAGTGTGGTTGGAAGTTTAAAGTGGACTTGGTGTTTTGGTATTTAGTCAGGTCTTGTGAACATTGATTTTGGAGTTGTAACTAGAGAAGTGATGATTGCTTTGTCTGGTTACTCTTTGTCCCAGGGGAAGTAGTCAGTCAGACTTATTAATTCAAGAAATTATGGTTTGAAGTGCGTTGTTTTTTTCCAAGTCAGTTTTTCGTGCGCGTTTAAGTCGCAAGACTGGATGTTAGTCTTGATCCTGTTCATGTACATACATTTACGTCCTTTTTTCATGTGTTGCGTCCTTGTAAACAGTGAATAAAGTTCTTTCTCATTTCGTTGTTCACATAACTGATAACTGGAACTGAAAAAAAGTTTGAGATTCGACCATTTCCTAAATCAGGAAGAATGAAGTTTCAGTCTCTGTTGCATACAGTGTCATGTAAGGGAGATAATTATTGTTCAAGTTTTTTATGATTTACTTTGTAACACACAGGTGCCATAACATAAGAAAAATAGTAGATTAATAGGGATTTCATTCCCCCTTAGCTGTGTATTTTGAGAGATTCTTTTCATCTTTCTCTTAGGCATTTTGGTGACTGTCCAAAACAATTTGTAATGATGTTAATTTTCTTCAGATGGGTTGCCTTTCAGACAATTAGCCACTGAAGCTTCCTTTTTTAATTAAATTTTTGTTTAAGAAACCAAGCATGTCATTTCATCTTCAGGTGATTTTACTCCCCAAGCCATCACTGTGGCATGTGGACTAATTGTTGTGCTCTTTGGGCCATGTATGAGTGACTGAACTAATTAATGGGCAGACAAATAAGTGAAGTAGCAAATTAAAGAAATAATTTAAAAAACAGATGCACTTGATGGAGCAAAAGAAGAAAAAAGCACGTAGTAGCAGTGAGAATGTGAGTTTGCCATGCCCTAGGTGCTTGCTCATGTGATGAACAAACTGTACTTCTTGATAAGCGAGATAGACGGAGTGGTACTTGTAGGTGACATTGGCTGCTAAGGAGTCTTGTCTGCACTGAATGTTTTGCTTGAAACTGTGTCAGGCAATACATGTATGTATCTGCTGTCCTGGAATTTGGAATGAGTGGCTTTTTATCTGGTGTTCTACTGTCCTTCCCTCATTGCAATTTGTGTACTCCCATACGTGTTTGACAAAGTACACAAACACAGTCATTAAGTCTGCCATATTTCCCCCACCCCCAACCCACCCACTCACATGCATACATAGGGAGGTACACACACATGCATACATAGAGAGGTACACACACATGCATACATAGGGAGGTACACACACATGCATACATAGGGAGGTACACACACATGCATATGCTTGTTTCATGCTTGTACATACACAAATCACATGCACACACACAAACACAACCATACACAAAACATACACAAACATGCATGCACGACTCAAACACACATGATAGACATCATACATACATGCACACACACACACACACACGCACAAACACACACACACACACACCACACCATACACACCATACACACCACACCACACCATACACTCAGAGGCATGCACACAGAGACACACACAGACATGCACACACACACACACACACACACATGCACGCACACAAACACACACACACACACCACACCATACACACCACACCACACCACACACTCGGAGGCATCACACGTGCGCACTATACACACACACACACACACTCACACACACACGTGCGCACTACACACACACACACACATACACTCACTACATACACACTACAAATACATGCACACCACACACACACACACACACACACACACACACTTCATACAAACACACACCCATGCACACACACCCATACACACACACACAAACACTACAAATACACACATGCGCACTACATACACACACACATGTACACACACTACATACACACTACAAATATACACACACACACACACACAGACACAAACATGCTTATTTACATTATTGTTTTCTTTTAACAGATTTTGATTTTGTCCCTTTTCTTTCTTTGCAGGCAGGAGGAATGGAACGTGCGAAGGGCGTTGCCCGAATCCGTGATGCTGAGAAGGAGTCACTCTTTGGCTATGTGTACGCTGTATCTGGTCCTGGTATGTATGGCTCTTTATAGGCAATTGTCTGTCTGTTTTTGACTGACATGCGAAGCAAAAGTGAGTATGTATTCACCCGTTTCGTCCGTCCGGGCGTCCGGGCGTCCGAAAACTTTAACGTTGGATTTTTCTCGGAGACTATTAATTCTATCAATACCAAATGTGGCATGATGGTGTATGATGACAAGGCCTCAAAAAACATACATAGTGACTTGTCCTTGCTTCAAGGTCAAGGTCGCAGGGGCCATAAATGTTGCCTAAAATGAGTTGTTTTTCACATTTTCTCTCTTTTCTCTGAAGTTTTTTAGATTGGATACCTGACCTATATATGGTATATAGGGCAAAGTAAGCCCTATCTTTTCTACCAGTTTGATTGACCTTGCTTCAAGGTCAAGGTCACAGGAGCTCTTCAAAGTTGGATTGTATACATATTTTGAAGTGACCTTGACCCTGAACTATGGAAGATAACTGTTTCAAACTTAATAATTATGTGGGGCACATGTTATACTTTCATCATGAGACACATTAGGTCACATATCATCAAGGTCAAGGTCACTTTGACCCTTATGAAATGTGACCAAAATGGGGTAGTGAACCACTAAAAGTGACCATATCTCATGGTAGAAAGTGCCAATAAGCACCATTGTGCTTCCTATGTCTTGAATAAACAGCTTCGTGTTGCGTGACCTTGGATGACCTTGACCTTGGGTCAAGGTCACATGTATTTTGGTAGGGAAAATGTGTAAAGCATTTCTTAGTGTATGATGTCATTGGTAGGTTTAGTTGTTTGACCTTGACCTTGAAGGTCACCTGAAGGTCAAGGTCATGTAAAGTTCAAGGTCAAGCATGTGAGTTGTATGGGCTTTGCCCTTCTTGTTTGTTTTTGATTTGCTGTATGAATTATTGTCATGCACACCAAAAGGCAGAAGGGAGATATTTGACGAAAATGTATAGAGGACAGACAAGAAACTTCCAGAGAGAAGATGACTGAAGGTCTTCAGAGGAAGAGGCCCCTGTCTTCAAGTGGTTTAGCCCTGTCTCTCCCTGACACTCTCTTGGGGGGGGGGGATGTGGACCACACCTCAGTCATAACCTCAGGTGCCCATCAGTCATTGGAAATGGCCAGTCACACTGTGTGCTGGTGTCTGTCATCTACGTCGTGGAAGCGCAGGCTGGGAGTGTCAAACAAAGGAAGCCTGATCACCCCAGCTCATGGACTAGTCTCCCAAATGCCACAGACTGCCCCCTGGGTGCCTTCTCATGAGTCTCATTCCCCAGCGTTTCTCTTCACCCAGAGCCCTCTGTGGGTTGGAGGTCAGACTAAATTCCCTGCGTCTCCCTATGCAATTCATAAGAGGCAAATACTTCATGACTTTATTTGCACTTACTCTTAACTATTTTAGCGACTTTAGTGCTGAATGGTTTTATATAGCCTACAAAGGCTGCTAGGCCATAAAAATCTGTCCGTGAGTGGAGTACCCGGCAAATCCCCTCACTGCAATTTCTGCTTCGAGAACTACGGCCCTGAATCCCATGTGACCAGGTGCTTGGCAGCTGGCTCATACTTTGCCAGTTTCACCTGGTGCCACTCTTCCATGCTGTTCCCCATTGGGGCAGTCTCTGTTTTCAAATGGACTTTGTTTTCTCATGGGCATCTTGCTTCTGCCCTGGGTACGACAACAACGATAATAACTACAGTGACAATCATGATGATTTCTTGTTCACAGTGGTGACGGCACAGAACATGTCGGGCTCGGCCATGTACGAGCTGGTGCGTGTGGGTCACTCCGAGCTGGTGGGGGAGATCATTCGACTGGAGGGCGACATGGCCACCATCCAGGTGTATGAGGAAACCTGTATCCTTGGCTGTCTGCCTACACAGAGAAGCAGAGAGAGAGAGAGAGAGGCAGACAGACACAGAGAGAGAGAGACATAGACTGAGAGAGACCGACAGAGGAGGGGTGTGTGTGTGTGTGTTTAAGTCAAGACAGATTCAAAGGGAGGGAGCACGAACGAGCGAACTTTATTTTACAAGGGTAGTGAATTAGGCAGTAGTGCCTTTCTTACATTCAGCCCTTGAGGCAAAATATTCAAGTATAGTGAGAGAGAGAGAGGGGGGAGGGAGGGAGAGAGACAGAGAGAGGGGGAGAGAGAGAGAGAGCATGCACAAGCAGATAGCACAGACAGACAGAAAAACAGAGCTGATGGAGGGGCATGGGAGGGGGTTTATATAAACAAATGAGCAAACGAGCCGAGTTATTGATAAAACTGCTGATTCATTTCTAAGTTACGTTAATTCCAATATGTGAATTCCAACATGTAAGCTATATGCTTATGGTAATTAGTTTGGATGAAGCTGGCAGCCTTTGCAGCAATCAAACATAAAAGAAATTTGAAAGGAATTGATTTCTATATATTGTAAACACAGAAAGAGAGAGTGAGAGCAATATGCAAAAGAATGTGCCAATTTTTATTGTTCTCTGCACAATTGATACAAGTTAGGTTTGGAACTGTCCATAATTTTTTTACATATAGATCTGTTCTGCCAAAAGAAATATGAATATGCATCATGGACGGATGGACTCATGAGTGGACAGAAAGATGCTCATACACATTGTGCTCCCATGCATATACATGTGCATGAGTGTGTGTGTGTGTGTGTGTGTGTGTGTAAGATCATGATTGCATGCATGCAAATGTGTGTGCATTTTTAACATGCCCTACTTCCTGCAGCATCACACCTGGTGTAGAAGCAGTGCATACTTGCCTACGTCTTGTTCCTTGACCGGCCAAGCTGGTGTGTCTGTGGGTGACCCCGTGCTGCGTACAGGCAAACCGCTGTCTGTGGAGCTGGGGCCTGGCATCATGGGTTCCATCTTTGATGGTGAGTAGTCTCCAGTCCTGTAGGCCGTTCTAGGTGCCAAGGGCTCAGTGGTGCTCGGAATGCTCAACTCTTGAATGTGTTAGACAAAGCGTTACCAGGAACTCGATAGCCTGCTGTGGAGGTGCTACTGTCATATCCTAGACCATAGAGTATCGTAAAACTTAGAGCGTGACATACTTGCATATTATTAACATGACGAAATACGGGTTTTCATCTTTTTCTATCACCTTATTACCCGATCAAATGGTACTTTCCTCTAGAAATGTTTGTGTAATCACACGCAGCAAACACAAACATTTTTGGGTCCGAGATTTCATAAAACTCTCACTGTTACAACTGGCTAATCACAGTTAAGATAACAGATAACAAGAGCAGGCGGGGGAAAGTCATCTCTGCAGGGCATTGTCCAATCACAAGATTTGGCAGGTGAACACATCATGTTAATAATATGCAAGTAGGTCATGCTCTATGTTTTAGGATACTCTCCGGTGTAGGATATGACACTACAAGTGTACTTTCAAATGACTGCTTTAGTAGGACGGAAGAAAATAGCCATCAAAGATGTGCGCGGTGGCAGAAGTTTCAACCAGTGATTAACACTCAAGCTGTGGGAGCAGTGTAATGAAATTAGGCTGATGTTGTTCTGTTCCTTTTCGAAAGAATAACCGCTCTGAAATAATTACCTGGCAAGATGTAACCAAAAATTTGGTGAAAGAATTCTGGAACATCTCTATGGAAGTAACTCCATCGCCTACATTAGCCCTTTGTTATGTAACCTCCCTTGATGTATGTTTTGACAAATTCTTGCTTATGCTTCAAGTCTGCACTGTTGTTTCGACTTAATTTTCTTTTCAAACGGTGCAGAGTATTGGTGCACTGCTGCAGCATGATATTTCTTATCAACTTTCACTAGGAATGACCAGTTTGCTGCTGCTGGTTCCCTCATTTGGTTGAGAAGCGCCCACATAAATGCTCATTTAGGATGAAAAAGCATCGTGAAAGCCGTCTTGGTTAGTGCTGAGTCAAGTAAAGTCATCCAGCATTGACAAAATTGGCTCCTGAACACGCGATATGAGTACTCAGTGTCTTGAACGAGCTACTGGAATGGGCACCGAACTAAACCAAGGAGTTAAAAATAGACCAACTGTAGTGAGTCTCGCAGATCACATATCACGGGGGTGCCTTGATCATGTATCTGTGGGGTTTCTGTGGTTTTAAACTAAATATGACACGCTCTTTCTGTTTGGAGAAAAGAACATTCGTTCAGGCATTCATAAATGCTTTTCCTTTGACACAGAAAACGAATAATGTGCACGAAGCATTTTGAAACATTGTTTTTACTTTTTACCAGCAGAGCAATGCCCAATGTCTATTTTTAACTCCCCTATTTAGTTCAATGCCCATTCCAGGATATGACAAGCAGCAACAGTGCACAAGCAGATACGTACAAGTAGGGGTGAAGGCACTGGCTGCTTCATAAAGTGACTTGCACCATACATAGGTCTGAGACAACATTATAGTCCATCTTTTCCACATCTAGGGTTCTGTTTCCCTTGCTGCGCATAACCTCTTGTGGGGGAGGTTAGAGTAGACTGTCCGCCTCTTGTGGGTTGGAGGTTAGAGTAGACTGTCCGCCTCTTGTGGGTTGGAGGTTAGAGTAGACTGTCCGCCTCTTGTGGGTTAGAGGTTAGACTAGACTGTCCTCCTCTTGTGGGTTGGAGGTTAGAGTAGACTGTCCGCCTCTTGTGGGTTGGAGGTTAGAGTAGACTGTCCGCCTCTTGTGGGTTGGAGGTTAGAGTAGACTGTCCGCCTCTTGTGGGTTGGAGGTTAGAGTAGGCTGTCCGCCTCTTGTGGGTTGGAGGTTAGAGTAGACTGTCCGCCTCTTGTGGGTTGGAGGTTAGAGTAGACTGTCCGCCTCTTGTGGGTTGGAGGTTAGAGTAGACTGTCCGCCTCTTGTGGGTTGGAGGTTAGAGTAGACTGTCCGCCTCTTGTGGGTTGGAGGTTAGAGTAGACTGTCCGCCTCTTGTGGGTTGGAGACTAGAGTAGACTGTCCGCCTCTTGTGGGTTGGAGGTTAGAGTAGACTGTCCGCCTCTTGTGGGTTGGAGGTTAGAGTAGACTGTCCGCCTCTTGTGGGTTGGAGGTTAGAGTAGACTGTCCGCCTCTTGTGGGTTGGAGGTTAGAGTAGACTGTCCGCCTCTTGTGGGTTGGAGGTTAGAGTAGACTGTCCGCCTCTTGTGGGTTGGAGGTTAGAGTAGACTGTCCGCCTCTTGTGGGTTGGAGGTTAGAGTAGACTGTCCGCCTCTTGTGGGTTGGAGGTTAGAGTAGACTGTCCGCCTCTTGTGGGTTGGAGGTTAGAGTAGACTGTCCGCCTCTTGTGGGTTGGAGGTTAGAGTAGACTGTCCGCCTCTTGTGGGTTGGAGGTTAGAGTAGAGTAGACTGTCCGCCTCTTGTGGGTTGGAGGTTAGAGTAGACTGTCCGCCTCTTGTGGGTTGGAGGTTAGAGTAGACTGTCCGCCTCTTGTGGGTTGGAGGTTAGAGTAGACTGTCCGCCTCTTGTGGGTTGGAGGTTAGAGTAGACTGTCCGCCTCTTGTGGGTTGGAGGTTAGAGTAGACTGTCCGCCTCTTGTGGGTTGGAGGTTAGAGTAGACTGTCCGCCTCTTGTGGGTTGGAGGTTAGAGTAGACTGTCCGCCTCTTGTGGGTTGGAGGTTAGAGTAGACTGTCCGCCTCTTGTGGGTTGGAGGTTAGAGTAGACTGTCCGCCTCTTGTGGGTTGGAGGTTAGAGTAGACTGTCCGCCTCTTGTGGGTTGGAGGTTAGAGTAGACTGTCCGCCTCTTGTGGGTTGGAGGTTAGAGTAGACTGTCCGCCTCTTGTGGGTTGGAGGTTAGAGTAGACTGTCCGCCTCTTGTGGGTTGGAGGTTAGAGTAGACTGTCCGCCTCTTGTGGGTTGGAGGTTAGAGTAGACTGTCCGCCTCTTGTGGGTTGGAGGTTAGAGTAGACTGTCCGCCTCTTGTGGGTTGGAGGTATAGAGTAGACTGTCCGCCTCTTGTGGGTTGGAGGTTAGACTAGAGTAGACTGTCCGCCTCTTGTGGGTTGGAGGTTAGAGTAGACTGTCCGCCTCTTGTGGGTTGGAGGTTAGAGTAGACTGTCCGCCTCTTGTGGGTTGGAGGTTAGAGTAGACTGTCCGCCTCTTGTGGGTTGGAGGTTAGAGTAGACTGTCCGCCTCTTGTGGGTTGGAGGTTAGAGTAGACTGTCCGCCTCTTGTGGGTTGGAGGTTAGAGTAGACTGTCCGCCTCTTGTGGGTTGGAGGTTAGAGTAGACTGTCCGCCTCTTGTGGGTTGGAGGTTAGAGTAGACTGTCCGCCTCTTGTGGGTTGGAGGTTAGAGTAGACTGTCCGCCTCTTGTGGGTTGGAGGTTAGAGTAGACTGTCCGCCTCTTGTGGGTTGGAGGTTAGAGTAGACTGTCCGCCTCTTGTGGGGGAGGTTAGAGTAGACTATCCGCCTCTTCCATAAAAGGGAAATCAAAACTTGGCTTGTTGTAACTTTGAGCAGTTCTAATGATTTTGCAGTTAATGGCTTTTCATAGGCTATAAATGCTAATAGGCCATTATAACGTTCGTTCATTCACTCATCCTTTTCTCATTCATTCATTCATTCATTCATTCATTTAATCATTCATTCATTCATTCATTCATTCATTCATTCATTCATTCATTCATTCATTCATTCATTCATTCATTCATTCACACTTGCTGTGCAGGTATCCAGCGTCCACTGGAGGACATCTGCAACCTGACTCAGAGCATCTACATCCCCAAGGGCATCAACACGCCCGCCCTGGACCGCAACAAACACTGGGACTTCGAACCTCTCAACATCCGCGTGAGTGCCCATCCTGTTGTTGTTCTTGTTGTTCTTGTTGTCCTGTCATTGTTGTTGCCAACATCTTTCATTGTGATGTCATCATGTGGAGATGAAGAGTATTGTGATGATGATGATGATGATGATGCTGATGATGACGATGATGATGATGATGATGATGATGATGATGATGATGACGATGACGATGACGATGATGATGACGATGACGATGACGATGATGACGATGACGATGACGATGACGATGACGATGATGAGGATGAGGATGAGGATGATGATGATGATGATGATGATGATGACGATGACGATGACGATGATGATGATGATGATGCTGATGATGAGGATGATGATGATGATGATGATGATGATGATGATGACGATGACGATGATGATGATGATGATGACGATGATGATGACGATGATGATGATGATGATGATGATGATGATGATAAAAGCAATGCTGTTGCTGTTTTCATTGCTGTGATTATAATCAAAAGGAAATGATTGGGAAAAAATGAAGATATGAGTCCCGTCATCAAATTTTGAATATAGAACAACATAGGTGTCCATGGTTGTTGTCCCATGGTAGTAGGAGTAGTAGTAAAAGTAGTCATGTAGTAGAAGTAGTAGTTGTAGAAGTAGAAGTAGTAGTTGTAATAGTTACATTAGTAGTTGTAGTAGGAGTAGTAGTAGTAGCAGTAGTAGTAGTAATAGTAGTAGTAACGGTAATAGTAGCAGTAATAGTAGCAGTCATGGTAATAATAGTAGTAGAAGAAAATGTAATAGTAGTAGCAGCAGTAGTAGTAGTAGTACTAGTAATGGTAGCAATAATAGTCATAGTATTAGTAGCAGAAATAGTCATAGTATTAGTAGTAGAAACAGTAATAGTAGTGGTAGTAGTAGTAGAAACAGTAATAGTAGTAGTAGTAGTAGTAGTAGAAACAGTAATAGTAGTATTAGTAGTAGAAACAGTAATAGTAGACGTAGTAGTAGAAACAGTAATAGTAGTAGTAGTAGTAGTAGTAGTAGTAGTAGTAGTAGTAGTAGTAGTAGAAACAGCAATAGTAGTAGTAGTAGTAGTAGAAACAGTAATAGTAGTAGTAGTAGTAGTAGTAGTAGTAGTAGTAGTAGAAACAGTAATAGTAGTAGTAGTAGTAGTAGTAGTAGTAGAAACAGCAATAGTAGTAGTAGTAGTAGAAACAGTAATAGTAGTAGTAGTAGTAGTAGTAGTAGAAACAGCAATAGTAGTAGTAGTAGGCTTCAGTCAGGTATGTCTGCCCATGGATCCTGGCCCTGGAGATGTTGCTTGGTTGCAGACTCCTGGAGTGCCTGTCTTTGTCATAGAGGTTGTACTTGAAGGTGCTTTTGTCATCCCAGTGCATTCTGTCCTTTTTTCAAATGCAAACCTGTTTGGAGCCTGCAGTGCAGTAACTGTAAGCTTTCATACATGTGCAGTGTTGAGTATATTTTGTCAGATTTCATTGTTTTCAGGTTGGGAGCCACGTGACAGGAGGTGACATCTATGGAGTGGTGTATGAGAACATCCTCATCAAGCACAAACTCATGGTGCACCCTCGCCTTGTGGGAACCGTCACCTACGTTGCCGACCCAGGCTCCTACACCTGCAACGTGAGTAACTTTGGCTGAGGTCCTGGTGTATTTTCCGCTCTTGCTGTGTGTGTAACTTAGCCTGAAGTCCTTGTGTATTTTCCACTCTTACTGTGTGAGTAACTTAGCCTGAAGTCCTTGTGTATTTTCCGCTCTTGCTGTGTGTGTAACTTAGCCTGAAGTCCTTGTGTATTTTCCACTCTTGCTGTGTGTGTAACTTAACCTGAAGTCCTTGTGTATTTTCCACTCTTGCTGTGTGTGCAACTTAGCCTGAAGTCCTTGTGTATTTTCCACTCTTGCTGTGTGAGGAGCTTAGACGTGAAGTCCTTGTGTATTTTCCACTCTTGCTGTGTGTGCAACTTAGCCTGAAGTCCTTGCGTATTTTTCGCTCTTGCTGTGTGTGTAACTTAGCCTGAAGTCCTTGTGTATTTTCCACTCTTGCTGTGTGTGTAACTTAGCCTGAAGTCCTTGTGTATTTTCCACTCTTGCTGTGTGTGTAACTTAGCCTGAAGTCCTTGTGTATTTTCCATTCTTGCTGTGTGGGTAACTTAGCCTGAAGTCCTTGTGTATTTTCCACTCTTGCTGTGTGGGTAACTTAGCCTGAAGTCCTTGTGTATTTTCCACTCTTGCTGTGTGAGGAACTTTGCTTGAAATAAATGTTGCAACGTTAGTAACTGAGGGTGAAGTCCTGGTGTATTTTCTGCACTTTCTATATGAGTAACAGGCTGAAATATATTTTGCAATATGAGTAACTTAGGCTGAAGTCCTGGTATATTTCCCACTTGTGCTGTGTGAATAACATATGCTGGAATATAATTATATTATGCAACTAAGTAATTTTGGTTGAGGTCCTGGTGTATTTTCTGCTCTTGCTGTGTGAATACCTTAGGCTAATATATATGTGAGTAACTGCGGATAAAGTCCTGGTGTATTTCCCAGTCTTGCTGTGTGAGTAACTTCTGCTGAAGGGTATTTTCTACATACATATGCAATATGAGTAACTTATGCAGAAGTTTCAGTATATTTTCCACACTTGCTGTGTAAGTTACGTTGAAGTGTACTTTACAATGTAACTGATGCTGAAGTGGATTGTCTACACCTGCACAGTGAGTAACTTGCAGATGTGTATTTGCAACACAAGAGTCACTTATGCTGAAGTGTATTTTGCAGTGTGAGTAATTTATGCTTGGAACAGAGTTTAACAGCATGAAAACAGAACACACCGTTTCCTCTAGCTTAAACTTTGAAAGTTTGTTTCACTATGTTGCTTAGGACGTGATTCTGGAGACGGAGTTTGACGGCAAGAAGACGCAACACACCATGCTCCAAGTGTGGCCAGTGCGTCAAATGCGTCCCACCGCCGACAAGCTGGCTGCCAACCACCCTCTGCTGACT
The DNA here is from genome assembly GCA_034096865.1 of Theodoxus fluviatilis. Classification (NCBI taxonomy): domain Eukaryota; kingdom Metazoa; phylum Mollusca; class Gastropoda; order Cycloneritida; family Neritidae; genus Theodoxus; species Theodoxus fluviatilis. Next base: position 38,853 of record JAWQFJ010004850.1, read on the forward strand.
GGGCAGCGTGTACTGGATGCCCTCTTCCCGTGTGTAACTCTCGCACTCTGTGTGTGTGTGTGTGTGTGTGTGTGTGTGTGTGCACGCGTGGTGTGTGTGTGTTTGTGTTAGTGTGTGTGTGTGTGTGTCCAAAGCTAATGGAGTGAGCTGTTCTCAGTAAGGTTGGAAGATGTACAAGTTGTATATACCATCCCATGTCCACTCATGCTATTGCTCATGTATGTTTCTGTACTTAATACCGTTGAATGAATTTGGTTACAAAAGACTTATAACATATTGAATAAAAAATTCCACTGGTATATGCATTTGCTGACTGCATGGATGATGTTTGTAAATCATTGCTGTCACTTAATGAAAAGCTGCGCAGAAATCGGGTAGCTAATGGGATGTCAGGCCTCGCACATTTTCTGTGCATCAGCTTCAAGCTGCTCCCTCCTCAACAATGATTCGGAATGTCTATATTTTGGACAGTGTGCAAGGTGATCATTCATGCCCTGCACTATTTGCACACTGATCAAGTGAGATGCAGTGCCCATTTGATTGAATTTTGTTTTGCTGCAATATGCACCTGTAATGAATGTAAGTTTTCGTCATGGCCAAAAGTGTACAAAGAATTGCCCACCATGTGGGATGTATGAAGTACTCCTACCTACCTTACCTTACCTTACCTTACCTTACCTTACCTTACCTTACCTTACCTTACCTTACCTTCCTAACCTATCTACCTACCTACCTACCTCTTCTTCCTACCTACCTACCCAATCACCCACCTAATCTCCCTTCCTGCCTACCTGCCTGCCTGCCCACCTGCCTACCTACCTACTCGCCTACCTACCTACCTACCTGCCTACCTACCTACCTGCCTACCTACCTACTTGCCTACCTACCTACTCGCCTACCTACCTACTTACTTGCCTACCTACCTACCTACCTGTATTGATTTATATGTCTGTTCCATGCAGGTGTGTGCAGGGAGGAACCACGGCCATCCCTGGAGCCTTTGGCTGTGGCAAGACTGTCATCTCGCAGTCCCTGTCCAAGTACTCCAACAGTGACGTCATCATCTACGTGGGGTGTGGAGAGCGTGGTAACGAGATGTCTGAAGTACTGCGAGACTTCCCCGAGGTGAGTCTGTTGTCTCTGTTGCAGTTTTTTTCTTCTCCTCTTTCTTTTTCTTCTTCTCCATCTCCTTCTCCTCCTCCTTCTTCTTCTTCTTCTTCTTCTTCTTCTTCTTCTTCTTCTTCTTCTTCTTCTTCTTCTTCTTCTTTGTCTTCGTCGTCATCGTCCTCCTCCTTCTCTTTCTTTGTCATCCTCTTTGTCATCATCGTCCTCTTTGTCATCATCATCCTCCTTCTCCATCCTACCCCCTCTTCTCCTCCGTCCTACCCCCCTTCTCCTCTTTCCCCCACCCCTTTTCCCCCTCCTATTCCTCCCTCCCCTTCATCTCCAGCTCTTCCATAACCTCTGCCTTCCCTTCACCACTTCTCTCCTCCTCCCTCTACCTTTAAAAAAAAATCTTGTTTGCTCCAACAACTATATTTCCTTGTCCCTTGTTTTCCACCTGCACCTCATAATTCTTCCAACTTCTGCCTCCCCTCTACCTCCTCGTTTCTCTCTCCCTCTTGCCCACCCAACACCCCCCACCCCCTACCCCCCCCCCACCCCCCCACCCCAATTGCTTCATCTTCTCCTCTCCCTCCTTCACTTCAGCTTCCTCTGTCATTTGATCCTACGTATTTTTCTTGTTTATCCACACTGAAGATATGAGATTTCTGTATGCTTTTTGCATGTTGATTGGAAACATGTCATCGCCAAGTTGCAGTCCATAATCCATGGACGCATTTGTGACACTTAGGCATAGAATCTTGAGAGAATCTCTAGGGCTAGGCGTTGCCTAAGTTTCTCCCTCATTAGCTGTAGGTGTGTCTTGCTCACCTTTGACATCGAGGCGAGCCGCATGCCTGACAAACGGGCCCCATGTCTCTATGATAAGTGTTGCTTGTGTGGCAGCCAAGCATCTCCTGTAGGTAGGCAGCAAGAATAGACCCACCATGTTTCGCTCAGTAATTGTTGAGAGGCGAAGAACTAGGAAAATCCAGACTTGACTGCTCTTACTCCTGCCAGCCCTTGTGATCTTCGCCATCAGTGGATTTTACATAGCGTATGAAGGCTGATCTATAGGCGGTAAGGCATTAATTCATTCATTGATTCATTTATTGATGCATTCATTCATTTTCTCATTCATTTTTTCATTCAATTATTTTTTTTATACATTCATTGTTTCATTCATCTGTTCATTCCTGCATGCATTAATGTTTTCATTCATATTTTCATTCATTCATTTTCTCATTAGTTCACTTGTTCATTCATTCATTCATTCATTCATTCATTCATTCATTCATTCATTCATTCATTCATTCATTCATTCATTCATTTATTTGTTCCAGCTGACCATGGAGGTTGAGGGAAAGCCAGAGAGCATCATGAAGCGTACTGCCCTGGTAGCCAACACCTCCAACATGCCTGTAGCTGCCCGCGAGGCCTCCATCTACACAGGTACCCTGTGCGTGCGTGCGTGTGTGTGTGTGTGCACATGTGTGTGTGCATGTGTGTTTGTATGTGTTTGTGCGTGTGTTTGTGTGTGCGTGTGTGTGTGTGTGTGTATCACCTCCCTCCACACTCACTTACACAATTCTCAAATTCTTTCTGTTTTCGTGTCTAGAGGTATCACTAGTGGAGGGGGAATAATTAATTCACTCATTCTCTTCTCACGCTCGCATGACGTGACACAATGTTCATTAAGGATTTTCTTTAATCGGACTTAATCATGAGTAAAATCAAATTCAAGGCAATAGGAACGAAAATGTCAATCAATCTTATCAGTCTACTCTCTGACTGAAAAGGTAGAGGATTAATTTCACTGACCCAAAACCAAAGTTGACCCAAAGTTACTCACAAGTTCACACAGATAGGCGATGACACTTCACGAACTTTCCAACGACAAAACTTCTGCCCAAAAACGATGTCCACTCAGAAATGGGCATTCACAAGCACACACTCTCTCTCTCAAGGCTACACCTTGAAAGGAGAGGATCAAAAAGGCCATAGACACTTGTGGGTTCACCCACACACATGTATCCGAACTGACTGACACGGCTTGAACACTCCGCTAGTGTTCAAAGTCAAACGATGAAACTCTCCAGAAGATGAACTGGCTTCAGAAATCCGGCGAAAGCTTGAGTTTCATTCATGGAAGAAACTGTTCTTCTTAGTACAACCTTTCAGATGGTCGGGGGAGGATTAGACTTTTAACGTGTTCTACTTTAACACGGAGCTGCTCGGATTTCATCTGCTCATGACGACATTCTCAGAGCCAACTGAATTACATTTTTCTGGCGTTTTTGACTCAAGAGTTACTCACAGCGCATGCGCCACCATCTCCAACCAATCAAATAATTGTTGCATCACGGATAATTTTAGAAAGAGCCGGTCCAAACCGGTCTCAAAGTGCAAAACTCAGCTTGTTCCCGCCAAAACATCGTTATGGCGAATGCCTTAAGGCAAGACACGGGTCAAAAAGTTGGGAAAATTTCATATCTGGACGTTTTTGAGATAACATCAGTTTTGAGTAGTTCAAACACTCGCAAATGCCCCCACGTATTTTTTTCGACCTCTCATTCGAAAATTAGTTGAATAAAATGGCTTTTAAAAACATCACTCCTCGTAAAAAACGTTAAAAACGTCATTGATGCATCGTATTTTATGACTTTTGTAAAAATTTTAACTTTCGATCTATTCTACGAAGAGGTTCACGCCCGGTACCGTTAGAAAGCTCGTCTTTTCGATCGAGCACAGCAAGGGAAATCACTCCGCCAACTATAGTGGTCTATTTTTAGTTGATGATTTCAAACAGCGTACTAAGGGTTGTTTGGAAACTCACTAGCCAATCATTGAGCTTAGAGAGGGAATTCCACTTGTTTCAACCAATCAGAGACTCCGAAGCGAGGATTCCCTGGCCCACAATGCATCGTAAACATGGCTGCTGCTTCAACGCTAATTCTCTCAGTTAGTTTATGTTTCGCACCAAATCGAATAAATTCGACTTCAATCAAACAATCAGAGAATGCCCATGAGTGAATAAACTCAACATTATGCCGCGACCAAAAAATAGTGGGCGAAGAGAGCAGCTTGCGGCTGCACGCACCTCGAAAATACTTTGCGGTCAAGGTCGAAAGTCTAGTTCTACTTCGTCAACGCCTGCGTTGACAGTACCATCGCGATCACTGCCTCCTCGTCCCTCCATCTCAACTGCCTCGATTCCGGAAGAAACTTCCAACACATCGGCATCAAGGAGGAAGATACAGATGATGCAGGCAAAAGCGAAGCAGCTGATTGAAACCGATCAAAAGTGGGTCAACGTGCACTTAGATCAGCTGAGTGAACTGATGAACGATGTTCTTTGCCCGAACTGTTTTCTGTCTGGTCTCACCATCAGAACACTATACGATGAAAACAATGGCTTAGCCAGCAAACTTTGCTTGTAATGTGGAACCTGTAATGCCAGAAGAATGAAGAAAGCTAATGTGGCAGCCTATGTTCAGGCATAGCAACAGCGCCTACACTATGTGGCTTCATGCCTTCAACTCAAGGCATCAGAAGGGGAGGCTTCAGGAGGAAGAAGGAGGAGAAACCTATGGTGCTGGAATGGCAGACTGACTTGTTGTTGACTCATTCACAGCATGTGTCTCCCTGAAGTTGCCTTTATTGACCTTGGCATTTCCTGTGTAGTAGTAGGGCTGATCCTTTCCTCTTGAGCATGAACTTTTCCATCCCTGCATTTTTTTGTACTGGGGACTGACTCACTGCACAAAAACACTAAAACTGGAAACTGTAAGTTCAGTTTCATTTTTTAGCATGTGTAGTCCTGCTGGATGAATGTATGAATAAATGAAACAAGTTTTAGCCATGATGGATAGTTTTAGTAGGACTTATGCATGACTAAAAGTTGTTTTTGCCATTTTCTCAAAATGTGTTTTTTTCGTAGAGTTCAAATCAATTAATTACTAAAACTCATCACAGGATGATGATGATGACTTGTAATTTTGCAGGTTTGTTACATGTATAATAATTTATAAACTGACAGACATTTTTTGCTGTGAACTGATTATTTGGCCAGATATGATTTTTTTTCTTTGATGTTGAACCTACTTTATCTGCAATTCGGATATTGATGTGGAAGCAATAAGTACATTTTTGTTACTTTTTGCATTACAAACATAATCTTCTGTACATTTAAAGATAAAGAGTGTACAATTTTAATGCAAAAAGAATTTAAAAAGATACCAAGTAGTTAAGAAGTTATATAAATTTGAAAAGATACAGAAATTTGCATATTTTTGCATGTTAGGCGGCCATTTTGGATAACCCATAATTCTAATTACTGTCAAACTTTGATGTTTTGATTTACTGTTATGAGTTCTTTCATGCTAATGAAACAAAAAAATTTCAATAAACATATTTAAAAATTTCATGCTTCCTAGTAGTGTCTTGCCTAAACAATATAGAAAAATGGAATAAAGGCCGAACCGTAACAGTGTGTCTATTTCTGTGTCTGTGTGTGTATGTGCGTATGTGAGTGCGTGTGTGTGCTGACATCTCAAAAACATGGTCTCTATGCTGGTGAGTTGAGACCGTTCCAATACTTCCACATATGTGATGTAGTCGCTCCAGTGTATCTCCAGGATCGAACGCATACAGCGTTGGTGGAAGCGTTCCAAGAGCCTCAGGTGTCAGGGGTACAGGACCCAGGATTCTGAGCCATACCGGAGTGTAGTAAGGACAACCGCACTGTATACACCATGTTTCCAGAACGAAAAACCACCGCCTGCCCAAGGTAGCACTATTTGGTGAGCTTTCCACTGGTTGACGTGACAAAGAAAAAGACAGGCGACAATGCAGGCTGTCCCGTCCTTGACAGGCGACAATGCAGGCCTAGAAGGCCAAGGACAGTAATGAGAAAACATCGACACTAGAATGACTTCCTTCTTTACAACCTAAACAACACATCATTCCAACTAATGCATCACTACGTATAACTCTAAATGAAGCTAGCATAAACGATAGAAATGATGAATTATTTACACACAGAAGAGACGAAACACCGCACTGGTAACAAATTGTAGGTTCCCTCCCCTTAGTTGCTAGACAGCCAAATTTCCCCCGTTAAGGAAAACATTTTGCAAAAATCATTTAGCAATCTTTAGAGAAAATATTATGGCTTACCTCAACAGGCCTATGAACTTCCCCCAAATTTGCCGTGGTTATTCTTAAAAAATCCACCCCTATGAACTCTCTTGGCAATTCTGTGACGCGAATTCCAAAGATGACGCAAACTCTGACGCCATTCCCAAAAACCCCTTTCATCTCGGTCGAGAAAGAAATGAATAACCCACACTTGCTAATACCCAAAACAAAGGAAAACTCCACCCAACCACAGGCTCACAAACAATTTCACCAACTGTCTTCGACAATGCCCCCCAAGTTAAGTATAGACATCCGTCTACACTGCAGTGGAATCCTCCTTGAGGCAAGCCCGACTGAGATAGTCGGCACCCACATTTCAACTGCCGGAGATCACCCGAACAGTGAAGCTGTAGGCCCGCAACAGCAAACTCCAGCGCATGAGTCTGCTGTTTGCCACCTTTGCCGTCTGCAGATAGCGCAGCGGCTGGTGATCAGTCTCCAGCACAAATGTCCGCCCGTACAGAAAAGGCTGGAACTTCTGCGTAGCCCACACAACCGCCAAACATTCCCGTTCAATGGTGGAATACTTGCTCTCAGCACCCGACAACTTCCGGCTGGCGTAGGCGACGGGGTGGAGCACATCATCCTTCTCCTGCAGGAGCACCGCTCCCAACCCACAGTCAGATGCGTCCGTCCGCAGGGTGAACGGCAGAGACAAATCTGGCAACTGCAGAACCGGCTTTGAAGTCAGCCTGGCTTTCAGAGCCCTGAAAGCCTTCTCACATGCAACTGTCCACACCACTGTGTTCGGAACGTTCTTCTTCGTCAAGTCTGAAAGAGGGACATTGGTAAGAACCGCCTCATGCCTCTTCGCCAACTCCAACACCTGAAGCCTCTGCTCTTCCGTCAGCGTTGAAGCCAAAACAATGTCCTCGATGGATTCCTCGCCTTCCAAACACGGCAAGGGCAACTCACGATCCAGCGGAACCATCTCCTCAGTCTCCTCGACCACAGCAACGGCAACCACAGGAGCCATACTATCAACTTCAGCTGCACCCTGCCGGACCCTGTATAACTTCAGAAGATTGGCATGGTACAACCTCTCGCGTCCGTACATTTGAATCCTGTAGTCTGCTTCACCCTTCTTTTCCAGAACCTCAAAAGGACCCTGCCAACACAACTGAAGCTTGTTGTGCTGCTGCGGCAGAAGCAACAGGACCTTGTCACCCGGCCGAAACTGCCTATCAACCGTCTTGCGATTGAACACCTCGGCATGTTTCTGAGAAGCGGCCGCCAAATTCTGACGCGCCAGCTTGCATGTCTCCTCAATCCGGTTCCTCAGATCAACCACGTACTCAGAAGTAGTCCGCACCTGCTCATCGGCCTGCTCATCCGTCCAGAGGTTGCGAAGAACCGACATGGGACCTCGAACTGTTCTGCCATAGAGAAGCTCAAAAGGGGAAAAGCCCAGACTCTCCTGCGGAACCTCACGATAAGCGAAAAGGAGTGCAGGGATGTAGCGATCCCACTGTTTTGGCTTCTCCTGCGCCAATTTGCGCAACATGGTCTTGAGGGTTCGGTTGTAGCGCTCTACAAGTCCGTTCCCTTGGGCATGATAGGGAGTGGTTGCAAGCCCCTTGATCGCCAACAACCTCTCAACCTCCTTCATCACATCACTCATAAACTGGGTACCTCTGTCCGTCAAGATCTCCGAAGGAATACCAACCCGGGACCACACCTGCCACATCGCCTCAGCAACCTTCACTGCTTCGATTGACTTCATTGGAATCGCCTCTGGATACCGGGTAGCGTAGTCCACCAAGACCAAAATGTACCTGTTACCAGACTCAGAAACAGGAGTGAAAAAGAGATACAAAGACTCTCTCAAGAAAGCCCTCATCTCCTGCAACATCGATCCCCGACAGTGGACCTCCGTCGCTGCTAACAGAGATGCCTGGCGCCACACCATCAATAAAGCCACGGCAGTGTTGGAGAGCTCCCGCAGGAACACACTAAAGGAAAAGCGCCAGAGGAGAAAAAACCAAGAGGGCGTCATGCTAGACACCGGCCAGATCTTCCCCTGCGGCCGCTGTGGTCGGGCTTGCCGGTCCCGCATCGGCCTCTACAGCCACCAACGTGTCTTCGGTGTATGTGAACAGCAGCATCGTCTCATCTTCGTTCGCGAAGCAACGCCGTAGTAGTGTGTGTGTGAGAGAGTGTGTTTATGTGTGTATGTATGAGTGTGTATGTGTGTCCCAGGATGTACTAATGTTTGCAGGCTTTTGTGTATGTGCTAATGTATCCACACATAAATTTTCAAATATAACAATGGCATTGTTGAGTGCAGTCTTAACATTGTAAGAAAACTAAGAAAAAACCAAACATACAAATGCAGAACAAAGCAAAAGCATAAAAAACACACACAAAAACTGTGTGAAGATTACTGTGGTAAAGGTAAACCTGGATGAACTTAAAATTATTGCACATTCCAGCCATGATTGCCTCAATCTATATGCATCACATTTATTGCTCTTTTGTTAGACGTGAGCTACAGCTTCCTGAAAGATGGCGAGAAACCTACAGACGAAAGACAGACTAATGACCAAGTTTGTATTCCTCCCATGCTACAGGTATCACACTGTCTGAGTACTTCCGAGACATGGGCTACCATGTGTCCATGATGGCTGACTCCACCTCACGTTGGGCCGAGGCCTTGAGAGAAATCTCGGGTCGTCTGGCCGAGATGCCTGCTGATTCGGGCTACCCAGCCTACCTGGGCGCACGTCTGGCCTCCTTCTACGAGCGTGCTGGCCGTGTCAAGTGCATGGGCAACCCTGAGCGAGAGGGCTCCGTCAGTATTGTGGGAGCGTAAGTAATGGTGACAATGATAATAACACACACACACACACACACACACACACACACACACACACACACACACACACACACACACACACACACACACACACACACACACACACACACACACACACACACACACACCCGCCCCGAAAAAAACAGAAAAGAGAAAAGTTCTGGTTATGGGTACCTGACAGATCCTCTTTTTTTTCCTGCCAGGCCTAGATGAGTGGGTGTATGTGTGTTTAAAAAAGAGAAGAAGAAAGGAAGAATTAAATCAAAGGTAGACAAAGATCTGCATGCTGTCCTATCTTCCCTATGAGCATTCTGGGAATCCTGACAGGGGATGAAATTCTGTATGGCATCTCCACAGTGCTCTGAAGAGAATCTGTCCCATGTGAAACACACACACACACACACATATATAAACACACAGACACACACTTAAACACAGACATGCACACACACACACATATTCACACACACACACACACACATAAACACACAGACACACACTTAAACACAGACATGCACACAGACACACATACACACACATATTAACACACACACACACACACACGTGTACGCAGTCTCCAGCTGGCCTCCTCTAGACGAAGATTTAAGCCTTCCTACCTAACCAATTTTTTGTGTGCGGCCATGTTGCCTTGACAACAACAACTTTTTAGGGGACCGAATAGTGTGGCCTTGTAGAGCCCCATTCCAAAATGTCTTTCTTTGCCCAGGGCCCTTCACAGAGATGTGTTTCCCCCATACTCCAATCTGCAGTCATGGCATAGTTGCAACAGAGGGATCTGTAATGCTAGGTCTTAAGGCTCCATTTAAAAGCAGGCGGGGAGTGTGCAGTCCTGAGACCGATGGCTGTCTTACTGACTTGGGATAGGTTGTTGTAGCATTGGATTCGAATGGGGTTGTGTTGGAATGGGATTGTGCGTGGATGGGGTTGTGTTGGGATGAGGTTGTGTTGGGATGAGGTTGTGTTGGGATGGGTTTGTTTTGGGATGGGGTTGTGTTGGAATGGGGTTGTGTTGGGATGGGGTTGTGTTGGAATGGGGTTGTGTTGGAATGGGATTGTGTTGGGATGGAGTTGTGTTGGGATGGGGTTGTGTTGAGATGGGATTGGATTTGAATGGGGTATTGCTGGGATGGGGTTGTGTTAGGATGGGGTTGTGTTGGGATGGGGTTGTGTTGGGATGGGGTTGTGTTGGGAAGGGGTTGTGTTGGGATGAGGTTGTGTTGGGATGGGGTTGTTTTGGGATGGGGTTGTGTTGAGATGGGATTGTATTTGGATGGGGTTATGTTGGGATGGCGTTGTGTTGGGATGGGGTCGGATTTGAATGGGGTTGTGTTGGGATAGGATTGTGTTTGGTTGGGTTTGTATTGGGATGGGGTTGTGTTGGGATGGGTTTGTGTTGGAATGGGGTTGGATTTGGATGGGGTTGTGCTGGGATGGAGTCGGATAGGGTTGTGTTGGGATGGAGTTGGATTTGGATGGAGTTTGCTAAGAAGGGATGAAATTGTTTTGGCTGGTCATGTCATGCTTTGGTTTTGTTGTGGTGTGTCTGGCTGCTTGGCATTGGGTTGGGTTGGATTGGATTGGGATGGGGTGGGATTGGGATGGGGTGGCTACTGGACTGGGTCCCCAAAGCCCAGCAGCGAGGTGTTCTCACTGTTATGTGTGTGTTTGTTTTAATGTGTGTGTTTATTTAAATCTGAATGTGTTTTATTTGTGTGAGTGTGAGTGTTTGTTGTCTAGCAGCTTCAATCATTTGCTCCATACTTCAATGATGGGAATTGTTACTATTCTTGTCATTCATCTCTTCAGCGTGTCTCCACCTGGTGGTGACTTCTCTGACCCTGTGACCTCGGCCACTCTGGGCATTGTGCAAGTGTTCTGGGGTCTGGACAAGAAGCTTGCCCAGCGCAAACACTTCCCCTCCATCAACTGGCTCATCTCCTACTCCAAGTACACCCGAGCCCTGGAAGAGTTCTACGACAAAAACTTCCCTGAGTTCGTCCCACTCAGAA
>JAWQFJ010004850.1:55000-62500 GCA_034096865.1 Theodoxus fluviatilis
ATTCCATGGAGGACTGGGGTTTTTGTTTGTCCGTGTGGATTCACTTGAGACGTGAACAGCCTTACACCAGCCACCTCCGCATGCTGGAGGGCGAAATGTGCAAGTGTGCTGTCATGGTGATAACTTGTTTCTTTTTCATCGACGACTGATGGGCAATAATGTGATTATGACTCGTATTTATCGTGGTTATGGAAGATGTTATCTTTCAAGTATTGCTCGTTTTTACATAGTGAAAGGGTATTGTTTTTAGTGGCATTTGTTGGAGAGGATTTTGGGGTTGCATCTGTTTTGACCTGTTTGAATTTTGATAGGTTTCTCGGTAACTGGATCATGAGGAACTGAAGTTTTCTACTTGGACTAAATGTAACTACATCAGAATGCTGTGTATGATTAATAAAATGTCATCCTCTGTTATCTTAACTCCTTGCTGTGGTTTTGATATTTATTAATGTTTCAGTTTTTATTTAATTTGAAGAGAGTTTTGAAGACTTTTTCTAAACAAATTATGAGACAACGGGCATTATTTGAAATCTTTTTTCTTTTTTGTTTTCAATTGGTCCAGATGTTTGCCCCACATTTTCTCTTCCCTTCCCCAACATTTTCTTGAACAAGTAAGAGTAGAAAGAGGAGTAGGTGGGAATTTTTCCAGGATACACAAAGGAGTATTCAGCTTTCATTGACACCGTGCATAATTGCCCCAAGGGTAATGTGAGTTACAGCTAGTCAGTGATGTTAGTAAGGGGTACCAGATTGCATGGACCTAATTACTGCTTATATTCTTACAAACTGAGCTAATCAGTGAATTTTTTGTCAGGAAAAGTTTTTTTTCTCCAATATGTTGGGATTGGATTGTTTGATTGCACATGTTCTGATTGTGTGAAAGTGTAGATTGTCTCATTGCATGCAATGACCACAGTATAAAACTCTTCCCTTTTCTTTATTTCGTGCATTAATCTGGAAGCTGTACTCAAAAGATACACATTATTCTCTGACTGTATATTCCATTGAATTATGCATGGTGAACCAAGACACATCTGTGAGGGATGTGCATATCTTTTGTGTGTACAAGTTGTAAATGCAGTTGAAGATAGGTTTGAAGACCTAGCAACAAATGTTGTACATATTCCATTGAAAGATGTACAATTGGTCTCTTAAAATTAAATGTCAGCAATATGTGAAATGTATCTATGAATAGGAAACCTGTTACACCTGGTTATTCGGTTAGTTTTCTGAGATGTTGAACAATAGCCTGTCAAGACTGTGTTAGAGACAGTAGCATTCTGTTTGTGTAGAAAACAGACATTGAAGTAGTGGTAGAGTACATTTGGAAAGTAGATTTGCAAAAACGGCTGTACCAAGTTTTCAGAAAAAGATGAATGAATAAAATTAGTGAGCTGCATAGCAAAGTATTGCATTCAACCAACTGTACCAACATATCATCAATAAAGAATATCCTTGGCACCTTGAAGTCTGTTGTTTCTTTGTTCATCAAGATGTCGCAGTTGACCACAGGTTCCAGCTGATGAGGGCATCTGGCAGCAGTTGCTGTATGCAGTTCTCTTTAGTTAAGGGTCGCCAGTTTTAAAAAAGGGTCGGTTGGGTTACCGCAACCATAACTTTTTTTTCGTAATCACATGCAAATCAGCTGTAGTACAGCGGCAGCGCAGATCTCGGGCAGAGAGAAACTCGGGCTTTAAGCTCAAACTCCATCGGAGGCGGGTTTTCCAGAGGCAGTCCTAACTCGTCATAGAGGCGGGTTTTCCAGAGGCAGTCCTAACTCGTCATAGAGGCGGGTTTTCCAGAGGCAGTCCTAACTCGTCATAGAGGCGGGTTTTCCAGAGGCAGTTCTAACTCGTCATAGAGGCGGGTTTTCCAGAGGCAGTCCTAACTCGTCATAGAGGCGGGTTTTCCAGAGGCAGTTCTAACTCGTCATAGAGGCGGGTTTTCCAGAGGCAGTCCTAACTCGTCATAGAGGCGGGTTTTCCAGAGGCAGTCCTAACTCGTCATAGAGGCGGGTTTTCCAGAGGCAGTCCTAACTCGTCATAGAGGCGGGTTTTCCAGAGGCAGTCCTAACTCGTCATAGAGGCGGGTTTCCCAGAGGCAGTCCTAACTCGTCATAGAGGCGGGTTTCCCAGAGGCAGTCCTAACTCGTCATAGAGGCGGGTTTTCCAGAGGCAGTCTGTGACGTGCTCGTTCTTTACTTTAATTTAACTCATCCCAACTGAATAAATTAACCCTTATCGTGGCAAGCGCGGCAATTGCCGCGCTCGCCTTCGTGGTCCGCCAGTGGCAAGCGCGGCATATGTCGTTTCTGACACCACGTGCGTTCTGCCTCTCTCCTAGTACAAGCCTATCATATAACTCTACGTTTACTGACTCCAGTTCATGCAGAAGAGGTTTCTCTACAGTCTTCAGCTTGGCCAATCAAAAATCAGGGCGATTTTATGTGCGGTATAGTAGAAATTATGGGCTATCCTGTGTACGAATGGAAGTGAATGCTCGAGGCAACATGTCGCGATCGCGAAATCTGTTTGAGGATTTTAATCCTTCAGCTGCCGAAGTTGAAGATGATGAGGAAACTTTAGATGAAGTGATCAGGCAAGCTGTAATTAGCTCAAGAATGCCGATCTCTCAAGCTGCGAGTGATTGAGAGGTGGGAGAGGATGACAGTGAGGGTTGGATGCAAACAGCTGATGAGTGATGACCCGCTAATTGCGCCATTCACGGGCGAGTCGAAACTCCTTGCAGATATTGACTCTGACGCTGAGCCAATTGACTTTTTGAACCTATTCCTGGACGATACAGTTTTTGATTTGCTTGTGGAGCAAACAAACCTGTATGCTCAAAGGAAACTGGAAATTTGAGAAATATTGCATAAGATGGAAGAGAGTGTAGGTAATCGGAATTACTTCATTTTCCCTCTCTAATACCTGGCTCATCAAATTTGCATTATAATTTAAAGAGTGCATTTTTGGTCAAAGGGAATGATACATTAGTATGCACAGATGATAAAGCAACATCCAGTAGGGTTTATAGGGTATTTACCCACTATTGCATAGTGATAATTTACCTGTTTTATTTCTCGAGGAGTGAAAAAACCCACAAATGTTAAACATTTAAAATTTGACCCAAAAATCAGGTTTTGAATAAAGACTAAACTGTACATCAAAATATTGTTCATTCGATTTCAAGCATTTTGTCTTTTTACTTTATGTGTCTATCTGTAACGGTTCATCAGCAATCTCAAAGTTAATGAAAGGTGTGCGTGTTGCTCAATTTGCTCGTGTTTTAGCGCCACTGGCAGCCCATAACGTCACCGTTTTAGCACCACTGTAAGGGTTAAATGGCTTGTTTCAATGTCTAGGGGTAAAATCTTGGAGAACCAATGCACGCACCTTCATTTCCTCACTCAAACTACTGATGTAAACTGTCTGACAGTAAAGAAATGGCAAAACCAGTATCAATTCAAATGGGTTGTTTAATTATTCATGAAGCAATTACCCTAGAAAGGGGAATGGGCGGCAAGCGCCACAAAATGCATCAAATGCAAGCACAAGTAATCAATAATTCAGTAGTCATGACAAAACTCGCAGGGAGAAAAACAAACAGGTAAAATAAAGTCTGCCTCTGAGCCAAGAAACAAAAAGAACAATGTACTTATCTGACCTCTTGATGAAAACGTGGAGCAGTTGTTGCACGGGCCTGACCCCCACGCCTAGCGCGTGCTACACAGGGGTTGAGACACAGGGGGAGAGGGGCTGAGTGCACCGACATTGCAGCCGGTGACTCGGGAAATTCACCACAACGATGAAAAGGTACGGAGACTCGACATTCTCTCTGGTGTTCTACTTCTGGGTCGTAGAGATGGAGGGGACTTGTTCTTCCTTCTTCTTCCCTGTAGAGGAGTCGGTTTTCCTGCGAGACAGGCCGCCTCGCTTCAGACAAGCAGGCAAGCAGGCCGGCAGGCAGGCAGGCAGGCAGGCAATCCACCACTTCATCACCCCACTGGCAAAGGGGGTTTTCTTCTAGTCGGTTCCGGGCGGGCTGCGGCTTCTCTCCGCTATCATTCTCCTTTTTCCTTCTCATTACATGGCCACCGCCAAGGGAAAAACACCTATCCTAAGCAGGGCGCCAGCATCTTCGAGGATTCTGCTTTGCTAAAAATAAATGTAATGACGCCCCGAACATTCTGCAACACTTGCTTAAATGCACTCTCTGACGTCACACTGTTCACTCTGTCCAATCCCCACAGCTCATCCCACTCCGCTCTGATTGATCAGTTCACTAGCTGAAAGTCATAGATTGGTTGACGTGAAAACGCCAGTGGAGTCCACAACTCATAACACTTCCAAGTCATTCTCCTTACACAGGGGTCATTTCTCTGCTAACACCGGCTCAGGGCAAGGAAAAAATCACTAAGGCTACGGCTCAGCAGACACCTGGTAATAATAATAATAAACAGAAGATATGGAAAACGTTGTCTCGCCACACAGTCCTAACTCGTCATAGAGGCGGGTTTTCCAGAGGCAGTCCTAACTCGTCATAGAGGCGGGTTTCCCAGAGGCAGTCCTAACTCATCATAGAGGTGGGTTTTCCAGAGGCAGTCCTAACTCGTCATAGAGGCGGGTTTTCCAGAGGCAGTCCTAACTCGTCATAGAGGCGGGTTTTCCAGAGGCAGTCCTAACTCGTCATAGAGGCGGGTTTTCCAGAGGCAGTCCTAACTCGTCATAGAGGCGGGTTTTCCAGAGGCAGTCCTAACTCGTCATAAAGGTGGGTTTTCCAGAGGCAGTCCTAACTCGTCATAGAGGCGGGTTTTCCAGAGGCAGTCCTAACTCGTCATAGAGGCGGGTTTTCCAGAGGCAGTCCTAACTCGTCATAGAGGCGGGTTTTCCAGAGGCAGCCCTAACTCGTCATAGAGGCGGGTTTTCCAGAGGCAGTCCTAACTCGTCATAGAGGCGGGTTTCCCAGAGGCAGTCCTAACTCGTCATAGAGGCGGGTTTTCCAGAGGCAGTCCTAACTCGTCATAGAGGTGGGTTTCCTTTCTAAATACATTTTTTAATGTTCAGAGACAGCAGTCACGGCGAGCTCCTGCACATTCTAGTTCACTAGAGACTCACTTCTGACTCGGGTTCACAGAATGGTTCCTGCATAGACAGGTTTAATTAGGAAAAAAAGCTTAGGGCTTTTAGCGGGTGCTCGCTATGAGCGATCATCTCTGAACACGTTTACCTCCCGCCAAGGAGGTTAATGTTATACCCTCGGTTCGTTTGTTTGTTATTTAGCAAAATAATGAAAAACAATCAAAACGGATCCTAATGACATTTTGTGGAACGTCAGGGTTTTGAAAACTTTGGAAGAATTCATGAAATGTTGGAGGTTATCTGTTGACCAAAAAGAAAAGAAATTCACAAATCAGGAAGTTGATGACGTCATACCATTGATGACTTTGTCGAATGCCGTTCCGCACTCAGAGATCTATGCTTTCACTAGTTTCATCCACTAAAATGAACCACATTTCATAGCATTAGGCCTGGGTAGCATTACATGCCTGAAAGAACTGCACAGACCTTGGAAGAGAAACGGTAGCTTTCTTGGTGGAGGTTACCGCTCTCGGAGTGCCCTCTAGTATTCTTACCCTTCGGAAGGAAAGGCGCCTCCTGTCCAGCGAGAGGATCGCGTATGATGCGTTACGATCGCTTCTGAGAAGCCCGTCTCTGAGGTTAGCTGGAAACGTGGCATACTAGGTCGCTGGCGACTTATACCCCCTGTGTGTTGGGGGCAACGATTGACCCACCGCGTCTCCCCGCGCAAATTGTTCAGTTCAGTTCAGTCTCTCAACCCTGAGATGGGTTGTTGAGGCACCACTGATGACTTTCGGACAATCTTCCTCCATCGATCTCTATCCTCTGTGGCTCGCTGTGAGTCAGCAAAGATCAAGCCTGTCCACTCTTTGATGTTGTCTTCCCACCTCTTTCTCTGCCTGCCTCTCCTTCTCCCACCTGGTTCGGTACCTTGCAGGATGGTCTTGGCCAGCCCACTGCCTCTTGACACGTGACCGTACCACTTCAGCTTTATGCTTTTCACGAGCAGGTCTTCGTACTGTCTAAATGTTCTCCTGATCCTGTTGCTGACTTCCTCATTTGTGACATGGTCTTTATATGAGATGTTCAGAATCTTGCGGTAGCATCTCATTTCCAGCGTTTGTATCCGTCTCTGTAGTTCAGGTGTGAGTATTGTACGACCCATTTCCAGGGCTTGTATCCGTCTCTGTAGTTCAGGTGTGAGTGTTGTACGACCCATTTCCAGGGCTTGTATCCGTCTCTGTAGTTCAGGTGTGAGTGTTGTACGACCCATTTCCAGGGCTTGTATCCGTCTCTGTAGTTCAGGTGTGAGTGTTGTACGACCCATTTCCAGGGCTTGTATCCGTCTCTGTAGTTCAGGTGTGAGTGTTGTACGACCCATTTCCAGGGCTTGTATCCGTCTCTGTAGTTCAGGTGTGAGTGTTGTACGACCCATTTCCAGGGCTTGTATCCGTCTCTGTAGTTCAGGTGTGAGTGTTGTACGAGACGAATAATCAGGGAAATCGAGACTCGACCTGGCGCGCGTTTCTTGAGCAAGAAATCTCGAGAGAATCTCGAGGGCTAGGTGTTGCCTACGTCAACTCGCTCACAAGGAGGCACTCGCTGTGAAGGAGGGTAGCCGAGGTAGCTCCGGAGTTTTCTCTCTGCGTCTCGCTGCAGAGGCCCGGATGAGCCAAAATGGCGGAGACCGTGCAAACTGGGTGCCGCCGATAGACGGCAGGGCCTGTGATGTACTTCTCACCCTCCGAGAATGGAAAAGTGCACGTACACGGAAGAATTTACTGTTAGAGCGTTTATTTGTATATTTTGAGGATTATGTGTATAGGTTATTTCTGGACAAACACTGGCGAAATTTATTTTATCGTTTGCATACACGAAGCACCATACACGTCCACTCTCTGAATTATGTCCCTTGAATGGATGGAAGTGTATCGAGGCACAACGTTTCCGACAGAATTATCAACAGTTGAACCTGGGTTGCTTTCTTTTCCTTGAAAAAGTTCCCGTGCCATTCAAAATGTCACCATGGTATGTTCTATAAGGTGAAAAACTGTTGTGATTTCTGCATCGTCAGTTATTTCGCCTCGCGGCAACTTCTTCACCGACTCTCGCGCCAGGACGCAGCCATGTTCTCTCGGACTTCTGCCTTGCCAAGTGATGATTGGCCGTTCCCTAGACGTCTTGCTCGCTCTCCGTTTGCCCTCGAGGAGGGTACCTAGCGTAGGCAACGCGCCCCTGGTCTTACTCCAACTAGCTCTTGTGACATCGTGATCAATGGTCTTGCATAGCCTACAAAGGCTGAAAGGTAGTAAGACTCCATTCATCCATAGCCTACAAAGGCTGAAAGGTAGTAAGACTCCATTCATCCATAGCCTACAAAGGCTGAAAGGTAGTAAGACTCCATTCATCCATAGCCTAC
>JAWQFJ010004850.1:67500-78677 GCA_034096865.1 Theodoxus fluviatilis
TCCTTGGTACTGGGTGACATGAATTAGTCATAAAAACAGCAAGGGTTAGACGGTTCGAGACTCCCCGTCACTTCTTGTTGTCGAACAGCCTGGTATTGTGCTGTCGGGGAGCGGGACGATATTATGAGCTTGGGCTCTGTGTGGCGGATTTGTGCTGTCGGGGAGCGGGGCGATGTGGTCAAAGATTATAGGTTACACAAAGATAGCTCATTAGCTCATTGTTGCGCCGCAAGCGGCTAGAACTATGGGGAAGTAATCACAACGCTTAGAGACATGTAAAAGTGCTTGTTTGTCGACGCGTTTCTGATGCGTTCCGATCATGTTTGTGAATACATTTACGGTGTAATGTGTAATAAAATGATTTGCTGCAATAATGGGGGTGTTTTGGCTTTGTTTTTTGTAGCAGGCGTTGTGAAATCGAAATATTTGGTTCATCGAAATGGATGGTTCTGCGCATGCGCGTGAGCCTATAGTCCGTTTAAACATTGCTCTGTCAGTGGAGACGCTACTGACTTCGCACGCCCGGGAAGTTATGCCAAAGATCCGGCCGCGTTAAAGCATGCAAAAATATTAATTAGATTAAAAACTAATCGAAAATAGTTATATTAGACTGTTTTAACGTATACTTTCTTTACAAAACCCACAGAACATAAGTAAACAAACCTCACCGTATGTACCTAGATGGCTAGCAGACGAATAATCTTTGTCTCCACTGACAGAGCAATGTTGAAACGGACTATAGGCTCACATTTCGATGAACCAAATATTTCGTTTTACAACGCCTGCTACAAAAAACAAAGCCAAAACACCCCCATTATTGCAGCAAATCATTTTATTACACATTACACCGTAAATGTATTCACAAACATGATCGGAACGCATCAGAAACGCGTCGACAAACAAGCACTTTTACATGTCTCTAAGCGTTGTGATTACTTCCCCATAGTTCTAGTGTCATATCCCAGACGGTGGTTTATCCTGGAAGGTAGAGCTTGACCTACTTGCATATGTATGACATCACGTGTTCACCCGCCAAATCTTTTTATCTTGTCTGTGATTAGTCAACTACTTTTTCTATACTGGGATTTTCCGTACTCTCTAACACAGGTTAAACAATTTTCTTTTTAAATCCACGAAGAGGAAATATTGCACCACACTGTGATAATTTATATTACGAAATATGAAGACAATCTGTCATTAGTTTGTGTCATAATTCTTGTTTGTAATATCTTTACGGCTTCGTTGGAAATTGAGAAAACGCAATGGAGGATTTCGCGCAGTCCATGGGCCATGTAAAACTGTATCTTGCTACAAGAACCTATCGCCCTGGGTTGACGAAGTCCCAGAGGAAGACTATCTACACATTCGCCAAGAAATACGTCCTTGATGGTGTGTATTAAGTGATTAGTACACGTCTAAATTTAAAAAAAATAATAAGTGGCACGTACTGGCTACAGCCTACATCACATCAAAGACCCTATATATAGGATGTTTGATCACATGAAGCACGTGTTGAGTGATGTTTACACTGGCTAGGTCAACTAAATTACTTAATGAATGGGCGAGTTAAATCTCCAGAACTGGTTTTAATAAAACTAAGAGCAAGTCAAACTTGTTTTTTTTTTAATGTACGGTTTCCCAAGTCATTCGGCAATTCGCCTTTTACAAATCACAGTAGCGTGGAGACGCGACTGATGTACTGTATTAACTATTATCTTCGATCCACATGCGGATTAATCGTACTTAAAAGAGATTCAATTCAAAGATATTGAACATATCAACATGAATGTGTACAGGATTCGTTTTAACCCTCTCGCATACATGTGCCTTTGCATATCTTTACAGGTGACACTTTGTTTCTGGAGAGTGTGAAAGGTCGTAGGGAAGTGGTGACAAGTGGCCAAAAAGTTCAAGAAATATACTCCATCAATTCCACGTCAGTGCTTGGGGGGGTCACAGTGGCATCACCAACACCTACAAGAAGATTGCTGTGAATTACTTCTGGAAGGGGATGAAGGCAGATGTCACAGCAAAAGTAAGTTGTTTTTAACGTTCTAACTTCAATAACTGATGGATATAGAGTGAAATAATTATGTCATCCATACATGCACATGATTATTTTGCCAACTGTAATAGTTTACTCAAAGAAGTATCTTTCTAGTTTGATTAAAGATTGATAGCAGAAACTTGTAGTTCACAACTGTTTATTTAATATGGTATTTCAATAGGTGTCCTCCTGTGTAGCCTGCCAGATGTCTGAGCGCATCAAGACACAGGCTCCTCAACTTCACCCCATTGTGACGAACAAACCACTGGAGCTTGTCTGTATGGATTTGATTGGTGAGACAAATATTTCATGAAACAAACCAATATGAGTGTCATCGTGCTATTCTTACTCTGATAATTGGCAGTGTATAAAAATGTGTAAAAAGTGTGAAATTATGTTATGCATGATGGTTACTGGTGATTGCAGTTTATCAAATGCTACACTATGAAAACAACCACTAACAATTTGCATGTATGCTTTTTTTTCAAGTGTCAGTGATAGCATGTTGATGCACGCCAGGAAAAGATGCAGAAGGTCTACCAGCAAGTAAGTATACACCTGTGTTGGAAGACATTAATAATGTGTTTGTGGTTCCCTTCTGTTTCATACTGATTCCTTTACTGGAAAGGTGGCAGCAGCCACAATATCTACTTGTTTGAGATCATTCAGATTGACAATTGCTTGGCAGTAGCAGATTTTATTCGATCCAAACTGTAACTCATGTGCATATGATCACGGAGTGATCTAATGTTAAATGTGATCATGTTACAATTTGTATGATTATGTTGTATTTACTGCAAGCAAAATATGTGCTCTGATTTTTTTTAGCTATTTCTGTACTGGAGTCTTGTTCTAACTCACAGATGAACATACTGACAGACAGACAGGACAGACACGGCAGACATACTTTTTAAAATATAGCAGAATTTTGTTACAGGATACCTGTAACACTCTACACCCTGTGCTTGCTTTGTTTGTCCTCACCTTCCTATAATTTGAAAACAGATTCGTTGATCTTGCAAAAATGTTATTTTGGCAGGTTCGTTTGAACCAAAAGTTGGCACGAAAGAGGGACAAGGCCACATATCAGCAACGAAAGAATCGGGGAGTAAAATCCTTCCAATTTTGCCCTGGTCAGATGGTCTTGAGACAAAATGTTAGGAAGAGAGGCTCCCTGGCACTATTGTGGACTGGACCCTACAGGTACTGATGACCTTGAAGATAAGAGATTTGGCTGAAGGAAATCGTCCTGTCTTTCCTATATGTAAATGACTTAGAAGTTTTGGGGGTTCATTTATAGATTGGAGTTGTTCATCCAGGCAGTGGTTTTCAGGTTGATGGCATACAAAGCTGCATCCTGTGAATCTCAGATACTGACTAGGATGACACACAGAAGTGTGGCAGTAAAGTCCTAAGATGAGACAAGAAACTGAATGACAGCAATGGTGCTCAAAGATAAAGCTCCAATCAAAGATTCCCACTGGAAAAGAGGAGGAAAATTGCTTTTGCTGAGCTAAGAAATATGGGTCCTGAAAGCAATGCTACCATGGGCTCCAAATGATAAAATAAATGAGTATTACAAGCACTATATATGTATGTGAACATCAAATCACTTGGCAGACAGTCAATATCTAATGTTTATTTATTGTTTTCTAAGTGTTTTTGCTGCTACAGCACTGAGGCATGAGCAACAGCAATATCAATATAAGCAACCATTCCTCTTCCTCCATCTGCTTCAGAAACTTAAAAGCATATAATTTTGTCACTTTTAAAGTACATTATGTTTTCATAGAATTCTGGACATTGATGACCGCCAGCGTGTCCTGATTCAGGACTGCAATGGAAGTTATTCAGCAATACGAGTCTCGCAGTCGCAGCTGAAGCCATACAGAGTGAGCCCTTTCCTGGTAAGTGCTATTCCATATATGCAAATGTATTAAGAGTTTATGTACTGTTAAGCAGATACTCAATGCACACCACCACCTTGTGTGTGTGTGTGTGTGTGTGTGTGTGTGTATGTGTCTGTGTCTGTGTGTGTGTCTGTGTGTGTGTCTGTGTGTACGTGAGAGAGAGACAGAGATGGACACATAGATTAACCAAGTTTAATGATGAAACCATGACAGAGATGGAGCACTCAGAAAACATTTCTTTTCGATTCATAAAATCCCAAGATTGCATCAGCTTACTGCACAGGCTGGATATAGCTTTTTATTCCATTGACCTTTCCTATCATAGAGTAATTATTGTGCACATCATGTACAATAAAATTTCTCCTGGGCAGAAGATCAATTGGGAGGGAAAAGAAGTCACAAGGATGAGTATTATAGCTGGTCAGGAATGCAGGACACATTAACACTGTCCCCATGGATTGTGTTTATAGTGTATTTTTTATTTGTAAAATTTAATGTTCAGTCACTTAGACTGATTACAATTTGATTTTCCATTACATGTTGGAATATGTGACAAATTGCTTTCAGCGTAACTTTTCTTTCTTTTGATATGGTAGATTTGCCTCAGACTGAGACTGAGACTGATGCTGGGCCAGTGACCTCTGGTGACAACACAGGTAATGGAAAAATTCCTTCATAGGCTGCTCTTTTACCTAAAAGCACCAACAAATAATTATTTAAATCTGTCTGAATCTAGAATGGGAAATCATTCCAACAATTCATATGAAGAGCACAATATAAAACTTACATTTATGGGCCTTAGCCTATGGTTTGTCATTAATGTTCATGAATAATTTTTTGATGCAAAACATGTGATTTTTTTTCTTTCACAGATGGTATGACTTCAGCTGTACAAGATGACAGAGAGGAAGTCATAGGTAAATTTGTATTTACTCATTCCAGACATAAATATTTATAAAATGATGACTGATTATAAGACAAATAGGTTTCTTTGAAGCCTGGGTGTGCAAGCCAGACAAGCAGAGGTGGTGATAAAGAAGCTGCAAGGTGCTGTGGAAGCTGCCTCCCTTTGGATTTCCAGGAAACACATGGAAGCCCTCCTGATGGGCTTGACGTCTTCTGCAGTTAGATGTTCAAGATGCCTCCCGGTGGCACACTAGTGCTGCTTGGGTTTGGGCAGGCTGGGTGAGTGCTACAAGAGCAGGCCCCGAGAGCAAAAAAACCACAGCATTGCAGCTGACGAGGGAGGTGTCAGTGCAGGACAGGCTGTATATGATTCTTACATCATTAAAAATACCTTCATGTGATAAATGTCATTGTGCAAAATCTTTACATGATCATAGGTATGTGATTCATGCAGGACTAATAAAAAAAGGAAAGCAGCCTCATAATTCACATAATATCACAACCAGTTCAATGTAATTTTCACAAACATGTGCCTGAAGCCATATCAGAAGATATGGACACAAATCTTTTCTGGGAAGGAGGTAGAGTATTTTTTTTTTATATGCAGACATGATGGGTTAAATTGCAGATCAGTTTCCTGGTTCCTATCTAAAAAAGCAGGATGAGTGATCAATCTGACAAGGTAGGACTTGAATGCTCATATTTCAGCAGCTTCTGCATTCGATTTTGTTTCAGGAACATTCATACTGTTGGTTTGTATAATCTTGGTTGCTTGCAATGCCTCAATTCCTGCCCTTGGTTGCTGCTTCCTCTACCTTTTATATGCATCTGCCAAGGCATCTGCTTAAAATTCAGCAAACACAAGACTTTTAATATCTGTGCGTGGCTTGGGATATTGCTGTGACTGTTGTGACCCTGACTGCTCAGCATGTCCCTTTCTTTTAATATTCTAGGCTGTAGTGTAGGAATGGTAGTTTCTCCATTGCATAAGTTCAGGTTCCTTCCCTTTGGAGTAACTATGTAGAATGGACAGCAAGACATCAGTGCATGTGTGTGTGATTGTTTGCGTTGGTGGGTGGGTGCATGGGCACATGAGTATTTATAATGCTTCAGCTTCCTATGCATTGTCATTGGTGCAAATTTGCACTAGCTTCTTCATTCTATGCTTTTAATGAAAAAATAGTTTTATTTCAAAGAACCTCTGAACACAACAGTTATGGATATGCATTAGAAAATGTAAATATCACATTTTTCTTTGTGTGTGTTTCTGTGTTTCTTTATTTCTTGTATTGCTTATTGTTGGTAAATGAGGAAACTTAAGCCAATATGTCTATTGGACATTTTTTTCAACATTATTTGCTATTTTTGGAAATTGTCTGAACAATTATGCAGTCAACATCAATATACACTAATAATTGCTTGTGCAGTTGAAGAGTAAAATTTTACAAGATCCAAAACCCCATAGAACATAATTATCTGCTTTTCCCCCCTATTGGCTGTCCGGTACAGATGGGAGACAGCCAGTTTATTTTCCCCCTCACTTTTTGAAATTAAGGTTGTGTATGCTTTGTTTGCCTACATTTTCTTCCTCCTGCTTACCCTCCCATGCCTTGTATTGCTCACAATTCCTTTACCCTCCTCACTTTTGATGTGACTTTTTCTTAGAGCTTAGCAAATACTCTCTAAGTGAACTCATATGAACATTAGGAGGTTAATGGGAATAGAGTCCGTCATATGAAATACTTCATTGTTTTACCCACAAAAAGTGATACACATTTGTAGTCATCCATGGTATGAGTCACAGGATATATGCTATTAAGATTATGGAGGGTCTGCCTGGATGGCAAGAACATTTTGTTTTGATCACACACACACACACACACACACACACACACACAACACACACACACAACACACACACAAAATATATATACATAGACACCCTCACTTCATACACTCATGCCCAAACATGGTTAAATGTGTGCAAATTGGCTATAACTCTTTACTATGCATCTTAGAAATGACTAATTTACATGTGATTATGGTCTTTTGGATGACCTTAATAGCAACAGTTCATTCAAATGTATGAAGTAAAAACAAAGCATAGTTATTTCTCATATATTGCATTAATTCCTAGAGGTGTATGCTGTGCATGTATTTTATCTAAGTTAAGTGTAACTGTCCATTTTCTTTGAACAGATGTGGATCAGCATGTTGAGGGTGGAGAGTCATCTTCATTTCCAAAGCCTCCTCTCACTGTACTTGGGGTCCCCCTGGATGAGACAGATGTGGGCAGCTTGGCAGAAGGAAGTTGGATTACTGACCAGGCAAGATCTTATATCTATAATATGACTGATGGCTTAATCCCTACATTTGATAGAATCTTCTTGTGTTGAAAAAAAAAATTCTGTCATTCTCATTTTTAACCAGTGATTTTCTTGTCTTCTTTAGGTACTCCATGCGTACCTGAAAATTCTGCAACGGAATTACCCCAACATTTATTTTTTTAAATCCTATTTGCCTCTTATGTGGGAGGAGGGAAAGTTCACCTATCTGTTTCCAGAAGTATGTATATATTTTTATCTAATTTTATACTGCTGTCAAAGTGCCTAAACTAATCTTTTATGAAAATCTCTCTCTCTCTCTCTCTCTCTCTCTCTCTCTCTCTCTCTCTCTCTCTCTCTCTCTCTCTCTCTCTCTCTCTCTCTCTCTCACACACACACACACACACACACACACACACACACACACACATCATGCCATACCATCATTACCCTACAGTTACACCCACACCCATCATGCTTCACCCAAATAGAAGATTTGTCCTTTTAGACATCTGTGCAGTAATTTCATGCATTCATTCATTATCTCTGGCAAATTTGTAATTTTTTTTTAGTCAGTTCATTAAGTTTTTATTCCGTAAGCAAAATATAAAAAAAAAGTTTTATACTTATTTTGATGATATTTGATGGAAGGTAAAATTTTTACTTAAAAAACAATCCATTTAATTGTAGAGGTTATCTGTTGTCCTGTTTTGGAACAGGAAGCTTAAGTTAAAGATGGATTTTATTGCTGTGTGACATAAAAAATTGACACGATTTACGTATCTCCAATGCTGTGGCTGCCTTGGCAGAGGTCTGAGCTCTCTGAGTGCTGTATGGTTATTTTACTTTTCATTCTTTCACTCAGGAGAATCTCTCTGCCTATGAGTGGATCTTCATACCTATAAACAGGGACAAGATCCACTGGGTATTGCTGTGGGCCAATGTCCCCAAAGGCCAAGTGGGTGTTGCCGATTCCCTGGGGGGCAACAACACAAGATACATCTACTTGTTCAGGTAAATATGCAATGATTGGTATTATAATCATTCTTCAAGTCATGTCGGTATGAACTTCCTCTTAGCACCGTGGTGCTCTATGTCCAAAAAGTCTGAGAGGGGAGCTTCCAGTGCCCAAACATTTTGGAGCCACAAACAATTTATTCTTGTTCCTGAAAATATTTATCCATCAATCTCTGTACTCTCCCTCTGAAGAAATACTTCTTTGTATACTGCTGTGCTGTGTTTTACTCATCATTGTTTCCAAAGTACTAAACATGTGTGCCTGTGTGCACAACAAACAAAAGATGTATAATTCATCATGTCCTTGTTACTGCCATATCAATTTTGTCAAATCAGAATGAAATATTATCCGTTTGTAATAATACTGTATTGGTTGGCCTATTTATACTTACTGCATTGTGTTTGAGCAAAGATATAATTTATACTAAGTTGTTTTTTTGTGTTTTTTTTAAGTGATGATGTTCAAATAGCAGCTTCCATTTACACATTTTTAAATGCAATTTTAAGTAGGAATATGCCTTACTTGAACACTTTCACAGCTCTAAAAAGGCTGTAATTCAAATGATACAGTATCAGTAACAAATATTGTTTGTGCTTGCTGCACTTCTACTTCATAACAGATTTATTTTCAATGCACGTAATGAAATTAATGTAAAGGGGTTTTGATTTACCTTTCAATATCACATATCATATAGCACATGATTGCTTATTTTTGTTCCCAACAGAATTCGTATGCACTGGCATCTGGGCAAATTCCCCAGTCCTTCACGCAGCATGATGCCACTGCCATGAGAGACCATGTTTGGTCTCTTTTTCAGGAGGCTGCAGTGTGAACTCCAGGTCTTTTGACATCTTGATCTTTATTGCATGTTGCACCAGACTGTCAAAATAGTTCCTTAGACAAATACAATTATTACATGTTGCATGTGTATACATCTAACTTAGATTGGTGATTTGTGATTTGATGGGGGAATGCTGATTTGGGCTTTGGAAGAGAAGTGAGTTGTGATTTGATGGGGGAATGCTAGTTTGTGTTTTGGAGAAGTGATTTGTGATTTGATGTGGGAAGGAGAAGTGGTGATTTGTGATTTGATGGGGGAATGCTCATTTGTGCTTTGGTGGGAGTGTGTTGGTGATTTGTGTTTTTCAGAGGAGTGTTGGGGATCTATCATTCTATGCGTGGAGGGTGGAGTGTTTGATTAAATTGTTGTTTTTATATCTGCTGTGTTTGTGCTGTGTTCGTGTTTAACTCTGGATGGTGGCTGTGGGAGATATACCATTTTCAAGGTATCAGTATGTGTTGAGTTAGCTACTCACCATACCTGGCTGCTGACTCTGTCTCTCCCTTCTAGAGGGAGTAAGCATTACGGTTAACATCCTTTCAGACATAAATTGGGTAGACTCCAACTACTCAAATGAACAGTGGCTGCCTAATGGTTACAGTTTTAGGCACTGACTCTCACCCCCTAATCTATGGAAGGAAGATAGGAGAAATCATTAACACATTAAAAATCTTCCTTGACCAGGATATTACTTTGGTCAATAAATCATTCAACAATCAGGCAGACAGTCCTCTTCTACATACAGAAGTGAAGTTCACAGTGAAGTGTTTGCAACGCATCATACAGCTGCATGATAGTGAGAAATATTTAGTAGGGCAGAGGGCTGGGCATGACTTGTCCTCCCATATGAAGTGGGGTGTAGGACTTTGTCATGGTTGGGTTGCTTTCAAGCCTGGAGAAGGAACATACGGCCCCACCAGGGTTGATGTTTTCTACCTATTGGCTACAAGATACCCCCCAACTGAAGGCGTGTGTTGCTTGGGGCCTGCCATTTGAGTGCTACGGGAGCAGTCCTGAAAAGCACAAAGACTGCAGCAATTCAGCTGATTCATAGTGACACTGTTCATATCAAACTGTACAAAAGCCACAAAGACTTTGAAGCCATCTTTGGTGTCCTAAGATGGCTGTGTGCCACGCTCTTCAGCAATTAGACGCATGTGCGTCATCCGTCATCCGTCATCCGTCATCCTTCCGCCGAAAGTGGACAGAGAGACAGAGTCAGTAAGACACACACATACACACACAGAGAAAGAGTGAATGTGTGCAAGAGGAGGGAGAGAGAGACAGACAGATATCCATCATCCTCCATCATCCTCAAGTCATCCGTCATGACGGATGACTGAGGATGATGGAGGATGACGGTATATATATATATATATATATATATATATATATATATATATATATATATATATATATATATATATACTGGTCCGCAAAAGTTAAGGGCCGTTACGAAAATTTGCTATAAAAGCTGAACGAGCAAATATTGAGTAACCATATACCTATGCTCGGAAAGGACATTCCTTCTTCTTTATGATCCCGTTTACAGATCACGATTATCTTAACTCAGCGTTGCACAGCTGGGCGTCAAAGTGAGTACCCCCAGAAAATGAACGTGCAAAACGACTTTTTCTGTTTCTTAAATTCATAAAATAATCAGATGCAACAGTATTTTGTAAAACTAAACGTCAGAAGATAGCCCAACCATTTATCTTTAAGACAACATGCGTTTTGAAGAGAAAACACAAAGGGTGTGTCTTCTACAAGCTTTGAAAGATAGGAGGCGTTAACACGTTTTGCTGGCAAAAACGCTGGTTTTAAGGCCTTTTTTCTCGGGTGACAGTGCGCATGGACAGAGTTAAACTCAATGTTTACATCTGATAATGTTTAGGGGAAGACTTGTCTGACTTTAACAAAGCATAAAGAACGAGTCTCTATCATGAAACGAAAAATACATTACCCCAATTTCAAACTTGTCTCCATGCACTCAGCCCGTGGTTCGAAGATAATAAAATTTAAGATGTAGCTAGGTACCTTGAAACGTTGTTTATGTGTCATCCTCCGTCATCCTCCTTTATTCTCCGTCATCCGTCATCTTCCCTCATCCTCCATCATCCGTTCTCTCTCT
>JAWQFJ010004852.1:0-2500 GCA_034096865.1 Theodoxus fluviatilis
ACAGGTTGTGGTTCTGCTGTTGAATGAGCGCAGCTATCAGATGGACTCTTTGATCATCCATGGTGGAGAACAAATTATGATGCTGAAGACCAAGACCGAGGGTGATGAGGTCTGTACACCACAGCTGCCCGATCCATACTGAGATCCAGATGATTTTCTCCTCCATTTTATACAAAATATCGGGAGTCCGCAATTTTTCCTTCTAAATACTCTGGACATCCTAAATATACGAGATACATCCCAGATACAAACGTTGTGTCTGTTTAGAATACTTTATATACGAGATGCATACGCTTACATCCTTTCTATTTCCGTGCTACTAACAATGTATAGACGTTCCATGTACCTTATCTTTCCTTTCTCTTTCCGTTTTCACCTGCAGCGGATGCGAGTCGCGAGGATCCCCAGAGGATGCAGAGAGGATACAGCGGACGTTTAACGGATGTTTACGAACATAGTACGTTTGCTGCTCGTATGTGTCGCGGATTTACATCGTACGTTCATCCGTTCTAAAAGTTTTGAGCAGCTCAAAACATTTTGCGCGGATGAAATCACAGTGGACGGATGCTCAATGGATAGAGCGTATGAAACACGAATGCAATGAGTACACAACGGATGCATAACGGTTTCCAACGGATGGCAAGATTTTTTTACGTTTTACATCCTCTTTGCATCCGCAAGTGCACTGAGACCGGGGCTTTATACCACGGTGCTACGTAAAATCGTGGAGATTCGTTAGCGCATGCGTCACTGAGCAGCCTCCGGCAGGAAGTGCTCGTAGCACGAATGTTTTGTACATACAATATACGCATGTCGACTGAGCAGATATCTCGAAGTAGAGTATGTCTTCATTCTCTGATTTTCCCCCTTGTCCTCTAATGCCTATGCACCCGCAAGATATTGTCAGTGGAACATAACAAGAGCAGACTCTGGACTGCAACGTAGTTAGCGTCCTCCTGAACTCACTCCACGTCGGAAATATACACTCGTGCTACTGATAGAGACAGGGGAAGACACCGCGAACACCATTTTCAGCCGACGAGGACATGCCCCGAGCATGGGCGGAATAAATCACTGTCATTTCCGATGCAGATTTTGTGTCGATCATGGGAAATTGAAGGAGACTGCATACTCTGCATACGAGACAAGGCAAGGAAACGACCTGCAGGGAGAGTGAGGCCTCAAGGCAAACCTTCCCCGCCATCTACACCAAGGAGCGGTAGGACGCCAGTCAATAGACTTATGGGCTTTAGAGTCAGACTGAGAACAAGTGCAGGGTATTGGTTTCTAGGAACACAAAAGCCAACCCCAATGACTAGGAAAGGGCAAGGGGGCATGTGGCATTCATATGACGGTCTTCCGGAAGGAGAGAGACAGAAGTCATTGCATTGGCAAAGTGGAACCTGCTATTTAAGAAGTGGGAGGTACTTCCTGTTAAATGTGGGAATGGTACTGAGAAGAGGTACACTGGTACAAGGGAAGTTTGTGTCGCTAAGCTTTGATGGATGAAATGAATGAATAATGAAAAAGAGTAATTACGGCTATTGGCCGTTGCAGGCTATGTAAGACCTTTGACTACAACATCTCTAGGGCTTGTTAGTGTAGAAGCAGGTCAAGTCTTTATTTCCCAAAGTATTTGCCTTTTATGAATCCCATAGGGAGACAAAGTGAGTTTTGTCTTATCCCCTACTCATGAAGAGATCGAGAAATGAAAGCTCGCTGAAATGAAAATGTTGACTGAGTTTGTCTTGTAAGCAATGCAGTTTAAAAGAGACCTTTATTTTCAAATATGCATGTGATCAAAATAGACACTATTGAAATAATTATAATTTCTTTTTTTTCTTTGCGCACCCCCCCATACCCCCCTCTCTCTTTCTCTCTCTCTCTCTCTCTCTCTCTCTCTCTTTATCTCTCTCTCTCATTCTCTCTCTCTCATTCTCTCTCTCTCTCTCTTTCTCTATCTCTCCCTCCCTCTCTCTCTCTTTCTCTCTCTTCTTTCTCTTTCTCTCTATCTCTCTCCCTCCCCCTCTCTCTCGTTTTTTTGCTCGCTAATCATCGTCGTCGTCGTCGTCGTTGTCTTTACTTCTTGCAATGAACTGGCTTTGATTCAGAAAAGTCAGGTTAGGGCAATGAAATGTTTCAGTTCCCTTCTTGAAAACCCATGGGAACTCACACATACAATACGCAATGCATCCACGCATGCATTTATGCACACACAAACACGATTATATCGTCTACAGCACACCGCCATTGGGGGAAACGACCATCTTGCTTTCGGACTGCCGTCTCAGCGCAGAGTTTACAGACTGGTGCTAATCTACTTACAGGTGTCTTGGTTTTGGAATTACTCTCCTCTAGGCTTCATCTCCCCACGACTGTGGTGCCACGCCTTTTCAAGACTTCCAGAATTTGCCAGGGACCCCCGACTAGCCACTCCGAACCGCATGCCCCACCGCACGCGGCAATCGAATAAGGAAGCTTGGAGCGCCATCAAATCTTT
>JAWQFJ010004852.1:10000-15000 GCA_034096865.1 Theodoxus fluviatilis
CCCTCTCTTACCCCCTCCCTCTCCTCTCTTCCCAAGTCCCTCTCTCTCCCTTCGCTTTCCCATGTCCTTCCAAACTCCTTTCTCTCCTTTCTCCTCCCCCCTGTGTCTCCCGTCTCATCCCAAGTCCCTCTTTCTCCACTCTCCTTTCCCCTCTCTCTCGTCCCCTCTCCTCTCACGCAACTCCCTTCTCCCTCTCCTCCTATTCCACTGTCTCTTTCAAAAAAGTCTGACACCCGTGTTTGCTTTCCAAAGTCATCCTAAGTCCCTCTTTCTCCTGTCTGTTTCCCACTCTGTCTCGTCTCCTCTCTTTCCATGCCCCTTCCACCTTGCCTTCCACTCATGCCACTTCCTCCTCCCTCTCCTCCCAGGGCACTTCCTCCTTCCTCTCCTCCCAGGCCACTTCCTCCTTCCTCTTCTCCCAGGCCACTTCCTTCCTCTCCTCCCAGGCCACTTCTTCCTTCTTCTCCTCCCAGGGCACTTCCTTCTTCCTCTCCTCCAAGGGCATTTCCTCCTTCCTCTCCTCCCAGGGCACTTCCTCCTTCCTCTCCTCCCAGGGCACTTCCTCCTCCCCTTCCACTCCCGCCACTTCCTCCTCCCATGCCACTTCCTCCTCCCTCTCCTCCCACGGAACTTCCTTCTTCCTCTCTTCCAATGCCACTGTCTCTTTCAAAAAAAGTCTGAAACACGTGTCTGTTTTTTGGAATCCTCAATGTGGCGTAAGAGCATCTCTTTGAACCCATTGAAGCACTTGATCAGTTCCGTCTTTCCTGTCAGCATACAAAAGTTGCTTATGACCGTTGCGGACGCCATAGCCTCTCTTGATGACACCTGGGGCATTTCTTCGTCTTCTTCCTCTGAAGATACATCGGAATCTGGGATTCTGGAAGTGCACGGTTCTGCTGCTACATCCGGTGCAGCTGTTGGATCCTCGGTGAGCACTTCCTCATCAACAGTGAAGTAATCAGATGGGGGGACGTTCCACTCCAGCGAGAAAGGAGCGGCTCCACTTCCTGCAGATCTTTCTCAAGGGAGGGTTCTGAATCTGATGTTGTCTGGTCATCTGAGGAATGACGGAAGCCAGCGTTGCGAAAGCAGTGGGCAATGGTGTCTGTAGTGACCTTTTCCCATGACTGCGTCGTTATGTGTATGGCATCAAGAAGAGTTGGCTGGTAGGTACCTCCTCCGCCCTCAGTGCAGGCGAGAAGGTTCAAACACATGGACCTCCTGTACTTCACTTTGAAATTGTGAATGATGCCCGCATCAAGGGGCTGGAGTTTCGATGTCGCATTTGGCGGAAGGAACAGTACCTCGACTGCACGGAGATCAGGCAATTTGTGACTGGAACAGTTGTCCATCACGAGTAGGATCTTAGTATTTTTGCCTTTCCATGTCTCTGTCAAACTGAATGAGCCAGGGTATGAAGATTTCTTTTGTCATCCAAGCAGATGCGTTGCTGTCATATTGCACAGGCAAACCTTTCTTGACGTGTTTGAGGCATCTCGGATTCGCGTATTTGCCAATAAAGATTGGCTGACGCTTGTCTGTTCCAGTCATGTTGCAACAAAACATGATTGTCACTCTCTCGCGCGATTTCTTCCCTCCAGTGCAAGTCTCCCCTCTGAAGGCAAATGTTCTGTCAGGAAGAAGTTTCCAAAACAGACCTGTCTCGTCCACGTTGTAGACGTCGTCGGCCTTGTATCTGTCTAGCGTTGGGCACAAAATGTCTTCGACCCAAGCGTCTGTTGACTTTTCGTCGACTAAAGCCCTCTCGCCATGCATCTTTTTGAAGACAAGGCCATGTCGAGTCTTCCAACGCTGCAGCCAGGAATTTGTGCATGTCCATTTGTTTTCTCCCATCGATGCAGCCAACTCCTCGACGTTGCTTAACCTGAATGTGGAAATTTAAAAAAAAGTTGAATTACATTTTTTTTAAAGAAATCAGTGGTGGAATTATGCACTCATTGTTTCATTTTTTGACAGCTAATTCAAATTCAAATTCTTTAATACACTTCCATGCGGAAAACTCATGTGTGGTTGGTCAGTAAATGATGTAAACAAAGGATATCGTGCCATCACACACACAAACACATACATACACACACACACACGCGCGCGCGCGCGCACACACGCACACATACAAACACACAACTGCTGCACCCCCACCACTTCCTCTCCCCCCCGCCCCCCCCCCCACACACACACACAGAGCGAGTTTTCGAGTCAACTATAGTGACTCGAGTCGAACCGGAGGTCGCAAAAACTCGGTACGGTACGACCGGAGTGACGTCACCGGTTAACCAAAGTTCAACCTTGGCCCCAGCGTACGTTCTCTCCAGTTCCAAGATGGCTGCCATGGCGAGGAGAGAAACTTCTGCAAATGTTTTTTCACAAAGTTACGGATTGTGAGAACACAATTGTTGTAAATCACTTAACCTTTCAAAAATTAAGGATACTGGGTTGGATACTGTCTTGGTTTTAATGCATTTTATTTTAGCAGTGATGTTTATTTTGGGAAGAAATGAGGTCAACATGAGTTTGGGTGCGATTTCTGACTGTCAGCAGGGCAGGGATAAAAACCACGCTACCCCCCCCCCCCCCCCGCCCCCCTCCCCAATCGGCCTAAATACATCCCAGCACAGCTTGCTTCTAATTTCATTCAAATTTCAGCCCCAAAACTCAACAGATTGCACAGATTTGTTCCACAACAGTAAATCCGCAACACACCAGCCAAGGCTGTCGCCATCTTGTTGCAAGGGAAGCGACTGGACACAACTGAACAGCGTTTTCGCGAAGAACAAAACCAGACATGCGCAGTGACCCTACCGTAGCTAACCCAGGTTACTCGCGAAAACTCGCTCACATACACACACTGATGCGCTCACGCACACACACACTGACACGCACACACACACACACACACACACACACACACACACACAAACACGCACGCATACAGGTGTAAAGTATGTACATGTATCACAATCGTGTGTCAAGTATCACAGATGTCATATCACATTGAAGCAGCCAGTACTCGAGCGACAGCAGGAACCCACGCATGCATGCATAAATCCACGCTCGCGCTCTCACACGCCCTCGCGCACACATAAACACTCACACACACCCACATGCATGCACACAAGGACACACACACATCATGCGTGCACTTACACACACACAATGCATACTGG
Source organism: Theodoxus fluviatilis (assembly GCA_034096865.1). Taxonomy (NCBI): domain Eukaryota; kingdom Metazoa; phylum Mollusca; class Gastropoda; order Cycloneritida; family Neritidae; genus Theodoxus; species Theodoxus fluviatilis. The sequence goes on from JAWQFJ010004852.1 coordinate 13,189, forward strand.
CGTCAGAAGGGGAGGAGGACGCTACGACAAGATCGAGGGTTGGAGGGACGACGGTGGGGGGGAGGGGTAGGGGACGGCGCGGGGGGTTGGGGAGTAAGGGCGAAGCGGAATTCAGCCGCACAGGTAGTGTAGAATGTAGAACTGGATATTGAACGCCCATAGCTTAATGCCCCTCCCCCCGGCCCCCACCTCCATAAGTTTTTAGGCTAGCAGAAAATCAGGCACTGTGACACAAAGTACAAGAAGACAGACAGACAGACCAGCAAACAGACAGACAGGGACACGGGCACCGAGACAGGAAGATAGACAGGCAGACAGACACACACAAACATACACAGACTAGCACGCACGCATGTGCGCACACTTACACACACTGACACGTGCGTACGTGCACACTCATACACACAATGTGACACACTGATACCCACTTTTAGAGCGCAGACAGTAACAACATACAGTTTCAAATCAATCAACAAATAAAAATTCATAAGGAAAAAATAAGAAAATCCCACCTGCATGACGTAAACCAGTCCAGCAGCGCTTTGTCCACAGACGGCAGCTGAGAGCTCCGTGCCCGCTTGCTCGTCGTCACAATGTCGCCGCTTCTTGCCTGAGCAAGATATTTGTTCTTGTCTTTCATGATGTTCGACAGCGTTGGCAGGGGACACCTAAACTAATGGCCATCTGTGTTCGGGATTTGTGTGGACTGTCCTCTACTGCCTTTATGATTTTAAGGCGCTCAGACAATGTCAACACTCTACGTTTGCCTGTAACTTTTGTTTTGCTGTGCGGGTCCGCCATTTTGCAAGTTCGAGTCGCTATGGAAAGGAAATTACTCTCACCACACTTTGGTGACTTGGGTCTACTTTCGTGTTCTTACAACCGGTCTTGCAACAACACATTTGTGCTGCTCGGGACCAGAGATTTGCTTTCATACAACCGGACTTTTATACATCCGATTTTCATACAACCGGAAAATTCTAAGTAATAACAAAGAGTAGCTTCTGCCGGGACCCTGCCTGCCCCTTTCATACATCCAGACTTTCATACATCCGGTGTTTTATACATCCGGTCTATACTGTATCTCAATAACTACTTAGCTCAAACTGCACTCACGTACACAAAACCTTCAAGTGTTATATTAATGTTTCCACACAGCAACACTTTGAACCTCTGCTGAATGGTCAATTTTGTACGTATAAAAACTTTGGTATAACATGTGCAATTTTTCATATTCTAATATTCATTGGGAAATAAGTACAAAGTAAAGGTAAGCACTGTTAACAGTCTTGTGCTGTCTTAACATTTCTCCCCTCAAAAGTCGTGTTGAATTTGATAATACCCCAACCACAACCACCTTTATGAAAAAATAAACTTTTTGAGGATGCAGATAATCGTGTTTCTCGGGTTTTCCGAATTGGACAATAAAATCAATAGACACGGACAGAACTGGGTTCTCCAAGGTAAGCAATTACTTCAGCACAACGATCAAGAAAGACAGCAATCCAGTAAAAAAAGTACAAATAGGACTCGATACCACTGACTTGAAAACGAGCTGGATGGAAAAGTATCGACTACCACACTTTCCCTAGAAAGCAAATGAGTTAAAATGTGCTGGATGAATTTAAAAGAGATAACAAAATCATTATCTTCGATAGAAAACAACAATTTGATTTGAAAGAAACAGGTTTATTAAAGATTTTCCTACAATAATGAATCAACCCGGGAATAGAAATCCAAATAAAAACGGGATCGGTATTAACCGACGCAGAAAAAGTTGATGATAACAGTTTTATTGTGGCGTTTAACCGA
>JAWQFJ010004852.1:27500-40000 GCA_034096865.1 Theodoxus fluviatilis
TGCAAATGGAGGTCACACGAGAGGCTTGTGGGATAGCCGATCTGCTCTCTGACATACGCCGTTAAAGTAGTTCTAAGACTATTTCGCACAAAACTCTTAACTTACTCTTGTGGAGGCAAAAAACAAGCGTTTATTTGATTAAAAAAATGTTTGTGTTGAAATGGAAACAAGTTTTGACATCTGAATGATTTCTGTAAAAAGTGGAGAGAAAAATAGTAACAGAACGAACTATTTTTGGTGCAATGCTGTAATGCGAAGGGTCAAGTCTATTACGCATTCATTGCGAACTGCGCCAGAGTCACTACTGACTCGGGTTCACAGAATGCAGTATTTGTGATCAACTCAGTCGGCAACAGAGAACAACATTTTTTCCCCATCTGTCATCACGTTCGCGAAACTCCAGCTTGTGGCAAATCTACATCGATATACAGAGACCAATGCCTGGGTGTTCCACAACTAACGTGACTTCAACGAGCTTGCGCATCCATGCATGCACCCACGCCACGTAAAATCGCTAACAGCGCATGCACAAGCACGCACGTGCACGCACGTACTTTTACTTTGCTCACATAGCACACTCGAGGCCAGCTAAATTGGGTTCCAATACGTTCCCGCACGCCATCACGGTCCATCTGAACCTGTTCCTCTTGAGTGATTGGAAACAAAGAGCGGTCTGGTAGCACGCTAGTCCTGCTCTAAATACGCTACTTTTAGCTTCAACCGCGGACAGTTAGTAAGCACAGGCGCAGTATGGGGGTGGGGATGGGGTGGGGGTGGGGGTGGGGGTGGGGTGGGGGTGGGGATGGGGTGACGGTGGGGTTGAGAGGAGGTGGGGGAGAGGCGTTAAGCAGTGTGGAGACGTTAAAATGGAGCGGCTGAGGGACGGGAGAGAAAGAGAGGAAGAACAGTGGGGTGGAGCTGGAGTTAAGAGGGGGTGGGACTGAGGTTGAGAGGGGGTGGGGCTGGGGTTGAGAGGGGGTGGGACTGCGGTTGAGAGAGGGTCGGGCTGGGATTGAGAGGGGGTGGGACTGCGGTTGAGAGGGGGTGGGACTGGGGTTGAAAGGGGGTGGGGGAGAGGCTGACTAAGCAGTGTGGAGGCGTTATGCTGGAGGGGCTGAGGAAGGAGAGAGAAAGTGGAGAAGAGGGGATAGGAAGAAAAGAAGCAGTGACTAAGGGGGAATCTCAACTGGAAAGAGGGGTGGAGGGGGGCAGGATTGGGAGATGGGAAGGATGCGAAGGGGGGTGGGGGATGGTAAGAAGTGAACATATTTTGAGGGAAGGGCTGGGGGAGGGGAGAGAAGGAGGGCAGGGGTCGAAACGGTGGCGAAGTGGTACTCTCAGCTGACTATTGGGGGGAGGCAAGGAGGGGGGGGGGGCAAATTGAGTGAGATGAGGGGCGATGACGAGGGAAGAAAGGGGAGAGACCAATGGTGGGATAACGTGGAGAAGGGCGGGGGGGGGGGGGGGAGGGGTGTCTGGGGGAAATGGGGAGGTGAGAGCAGAAAAAGATTAATCATGAGAATGGTGTGAGGTCAGGGGCTGAGGGAGGAGGGGGGAGGGGGAAAAGAAAAAGTCGTGTGGGCGGGGGGTGGGAGGTGGTCGAAGGGGGGTGGGGGGTGGCAAGATTCAGGTAGGATGGGGAGTGAGAAGGGGAGGAACGAGCACACACAAGCAGTGAAAAGTAGACTGTAAAAAAAGAGTTGGTGGGAAAGCTACGAGAGGTGGGAGGAGGGGGAGAGAGGGAGGCGGGGGGGGGGGGGGGGGGACAAGGGATATCTCGATGTTAATGTAGTGTAAAGGCTGTACATGGGGGAATGATTGAGGGAGTGTGGGTGTAACAGGAAGACACGGTTGCACGGTGATGGTGATGGTCGGTTGTAAAACTTGCGCAGAGTTGGAAGGGGGCATGGGGGGAGGGGGGAGGGGTAGGAAGCTGGGGAGGAGTGAGTGGGTGGGTGAAGGGTAGGTGGGGGCAAGGCGGAATCCAATGAAGCGCAGCACGAGCCTAATTAATTTGGCAGTGGCGACTCAAAGAAAGCACAGAGAATTACACGGTCGGTGAACGTAGGCTGTAATGTAGGGCTATAGCACGAGCTTGCATCGATCTTCGCCTGTAATCCCAGCTTGATTGAAAGTTGGACAGGCCTCCGCGATACCCTTAATCACTGTTCAAACCAGCCTGAAGGTAATGAGGAAATGAAAACATAACAGAACGAGGAGGAGGAGGAGGAGGAGGAGGAGGAGGAGGAGGAGGAGGAGGAGAGGAGGAGGGAGGGGGAGGGGGGGGGAGGAGGAGGAGGAGGAGAGGAGGAGGAGGAGGAGGAGGAGGAGGGGAGGAGGAGGAGGAGGAGGAGGAGGAGGAGGAGGAGGAGGAGGAGGAGGAGGAAAAGCAGTAGCAGGAGCAGACGGAGGAGCAGGAGAAAAAGCAGAAGGAGAAAGAGGAGTTAGAGGAGAAACAAGAGGAGGAGCAGGATTAGGGTACATATGAGCAAGAAGAAAGAGGAAGACGAGCAAAAGAAGCACAAGGAACAGGAGAAGAAGGAAAAAAGTGAGCAGATGGAGGATACAGAAGAATGAGCAGAATAGGAAATGTAGCATACGAGCATGATTTTGACAGAAGACTTAATAGTTTTTATTCTGCAAAAACGTTAAAATTAGGACGAGGGACAGAAACAAGAGGCAAAATAGATTGACGAGCAAGAGTGAATGAATTATGATAAACTGACACAATGGAAGAAAGAGAAATAGCAACTCACCCCCCACCCCCACCAACACCCCCCACTCCCACCTCACTCTAATTCAGAAGAACGCTTTAAAACGTAAATAGCGAGCGTACCTTTCCAAATTCATTCATATTGTCACTTCTTTTTCAACGTACAGTGGTAGGTGACATTCCTTTGCTCGCTGGTACACACATTGTTTGGACTCTTGAGCATTCACAGAAGAAAGTGCAGCACAGTCAATACACCGAGTAAAGGCAAACCCACCACAAATCTGCTGGCTGGTGTGCACAGAAGCGCGCACACGTGTATACACAAATGCGTGCTCACGTACGCACGCGCACACACGCACAAACACACAGAGAGAGAGAGAGAGAGAGAGAGAGAGAAAGAGAGAGAGAGAGAGAAAGAAAGAGAGAGAGAGAGACGGACGGACGGACGGACAGAGAGACAGACAGACAGACACACGAGAGAAAGAGAGAGAGAGAAAGAGAATGAGAGAGAGAAAGAGAGAGAAAGAGAATGAGAGAGAGAAAGAGAGAAAAAAGAAAGAGTGAGAGAGAGAAAGAGAGAAAGAAAGAAAGAGTGAGAGAGGGAAAGAAAACGAAAGACTGAGAGAGAGAAAGAGAGAGAAAGAGCAAGAGTGAGAGAGAGAGAAAGAGAGAGAGACAGAGAGAGAAAGAGAAGGAGAGAGAGAGAGAAAAAGAGAGAGAAAGAGAAAGAGTGAGAGAGAGAAAGAGAGAGAAAGAGAAAGAGAAAGAGAGAGAAAGAGAAAGAGTGAGAGTGAGAAAGAGAGAAAGAAAGAGCAAGAGAGAGAGAAAGAGAGAGAAAGAGCAAGAGTGAGAGAGAGAGAGAAAAACAGAGAGAGAGAGAGAGAGAGAGAGAGAGAGAGAGAGAAAGAGAGAGTAGTCAGCTACAACCTTTGGATTCCTTAGTCTTGATTACCTTCAGTACAGACCACAGCACAGCACAGCACGAACGCACAGCACAGCACAGCACAGCACAACACGAACGCACAGACAACACATAAGAGGAGAAGAGCTCACCAGAAATACCCGGACTGGCATGTGGACAGGTTGGACTCGGGCGTGGGGGAATGCTCGTAGAACCGAACTCTTTGACCTTGACCCCCTTCCACAGGTCGCCTTTTTTTCTTCTTGATGGATGAGAATGCGCGTCTGAGCACTCCGAGATTGGCCCTCAGTCCCTCGCTGCCCTGCTCCTCCTCGTCCCCTCCCTCCACCACCAGCACGGGGGACAGACGGCTTGGAGACCGACGAAACATTGTGACAGACTCCCCGTTTGACTTTTATGGAAAACCCTTTCCCGGCAGAGTGGGTTCCGGCGCACAGATCTTTTCCCAAAACGGGAGAAGTGTCCTTTCTCTTGAAGTGATCTCAGGTCTTTGCCTCGAACTGACCGCAGGTCTTTGACTCGAACTGACCGCAGGTCTTTGAGGATTGAATCGTTTGGTCGCTGGAAGGTTATGTGTATCCGATTAAATGTTACTTGTGTCACAACATGGCAAAATCGATACGGACAGTTCTCGTGTGCAAGGGGAGTCTTTTTCTGACCAGTAATTCTGCGAGAGTTATTAGGTAGGTTTTAGCTCTCAAAGTCTGTGGTGGCAAAGATCCTATCTGCCTCAGTAAGAAATGAAGAAATGAGGCTAGTTCCAGCACTCGTGAAACGTAACTCTGGAACTCGTCGCATCTAGTCGAGGCAGCAACTTGCATTGATTCTACCAAGATTGAAGGATTCAGCTTGTGCTTTCAGATCCTTTACGCAAGAAACATGGAGGCTGCCTAGCACCACTTCTCCTTGCAGTCAATGTCATGACTCGTCTCACTTTTTAGCACGACTACGTGTATCTATGTAGAGGTTCTGTAATCTTCGGCGAGGCTGAGAGCCAGTGATAAGACGACCCGGCCACTAAGGTCACGATAAACATCTGCTAGCAAACGACGAGTCAGTTTTGCGCAGCTTCCAGAGTTCCTAGCGCAATCAATGGGCGTCCAATCCGAGATCAGGTGAGAGAGAGAGAGAGAGAGAGAGAGAGAGAGATCAGGTGAGAGAGAGAGATCAGGTGAGAGAGAGATCAGGTGAGAGAGAGAGAGAGATCAGGTGAGAGAGAGAGATCAGGTGAGAGAGAGAGATCAGGTGAGAGAGAGAGAGAGAGAGAGAGAGAGAGAGAGAGAGAGAGAGAGAGAGCGTGAGCAAGTCGATGTGACTTATGCGTTCAGAAAATCGATAGTTTCTGTAGACTATTGCGAAGTGATGAGACGTTATATCTGGCCAAAGTAATAATTGTAGCAAAAATCATTCATGACGACAGATCGCCTCTCCACAGAAAACGAATTTTTCAAAGAGCGTGGGTGATGAACACCTTTTAAAGAATTTCCCATGTTCGTTCTCTCAGTGTTTTTTTGTCAAAATCACCTACAGATTCATTCACCGGAAATTCGAGTGTAGAATAAACCAATTCGAATTCCAAAGGAAATACTGTTATATCGTCCAACTATGTATCGATCAATACACACAAGAGAAACTGCAATAACAATTCAATCAATAATCGCATAAGATTTGATCTTCTTAGCAGGAACTGCCGCGAAAACTTCCTCTGCATGAAGACGTACAGAATAAGCAAGAGGACGCCTGACGAGTGTCAACAACTATGAATTCCCGAGTCGACTTTTGCACGGCTCGATCCAATAAAGTTGCGAAAACTGCCAGGATTTAAAGCTCTCTGCACCACAGTAGCCTTCCCATCCAAAAGATTGGGGCTCGTCCAAATGCCACCCGTCCAAGTATCAGGAGAACTGGCGCCCAGCAAATCCCAAGGATGGTGCGATTTTCTTTCATCTCAAGGGACTGAAGAATGAAGCAGTCTGGGAATACACCGTGTCGCTACAACTCAACTCCAAAAGCCATTCTGTTGAAAGTACCACATGGGGAAAACAGTCCTCTTCCGACACTCCTATCCACACGAATAGCTTCTTTGTGAATGACAGCAGGACACTGTCCAGTGACAATTTTTTTCCTTTTGAACTTATTTACTGATTCATCCGATGGTGTCGGCGTGATGACTGAAGACCTAGTTGCGAAATGAACGGCGTTTGTTCCGAAGTGCTAGCAACATGAGCAGATTGTCCGTTATCGTAGACTGTTACTCACAGCAACGGCCCATCCACATGGTTTTCATTGTTTCGATGAGGCAGACTTCAAAACAAGCTTAGAACACTTGAAGTTTGCAGAGCGGCCGCCAGCTTGTTTCAAGCACTTACTGCCTGCCTGCCTGCCTGCTTGCTTGCCAGCCTGCCTGCCAGCTTGCCAGTTAACGTTCAAACTCGGCACGGCGCTGCACTTGCCACCGGAGAGTTCTACTCTCAGAGAAATCTTGCGACAGCACTGAACGTAGCGTGCGACCAGACGCGCGGTTTCGAGTTGAGCCTGTGAGCAGACGATAAATGGGACCGGAAGTAGAGCTCTGACGTCACGGCTTGGCGTTCCCAGGCGATGCTAGCCGTCAGCTCACACCGGAAACAGCTTCCTTCTCCTGCGAACGCCTCAGTAACCACCGGCGGATTTCGTCTCTCGAGTTGGCGAGGATTGTATATGTCAGGAGAAGAGTAAAGATCTATCGCACACCTCCTGCCTTACCACTCGAGCACTGACGACAGCAGATCAACAGCAAGACCGGTTCGACTCGATGGAAGTAGCGAAGGTTTTCTACGCAAAAACAAAAGGGCAAACTATGACCTTCTGATTGTAGAATTTTGACAAGCCTTGCATGATCAGATCTTGCTTACCAATGTCATGTCATATCGCGTTGCGGGTGCGAACACGGGGGAGAAAAATGCACTTGATCCTGGCAAATTAATTCTTCGCAAGATATTGGTGTCTAGATGTGCGAGAGAAAAATCGTTTCTCTCATATTTGCTGGGTCCTCCTCTAACACTGCCTGCAGCAAGAAGAGAGTGACAGAGAAAAAATCCTTGTCTCTCGTTCTGTCTACCTTTCTGTTCATGTGAAGCGACAGAGGAAATAATACTTGCTTCTCATTTACTCGCTTCACGATATATCGTGTTCATAACTGGAGAGGCGCGTGAAATACTCCTGAAATCAAATCTTGTGACTACTTCCCTGTCGTGGCCAGGGAATTGAAGAGATCGACAAGACTCAGTTTTAAGAAGGTCACTACGTATACAACAGTGGGAAAATCGCTTTAACAGATACCGCCTTGTAAAATGGATTCAGAGCATGCTCCGCCAAGCCCCCAAAAATGGAAATAGAAAATAGAAACCTCCGCACGAAAAGTTTGCAGAGGTGACATCAAGACACATAATACCCAGATCATGAAGGCGTGGGTAAGGTGTGGTTGCTAGAATTTATGTAGATGCAGTGGAAAGTCCTTCAAAAGTCGTCGGTGTAAAAGGTTTGGGGTTACTGGGAAAGGGATGGAGAGATAAGGTTGGGTGGGTGGGGATGGGACACAGATATACCACGAGATTCTGATATGGCGGATGGGGTCGGGGGAAGGAGGGGTTGATGGGTGTAGTTTCCAGGAAAAAGAGGGGTGACACGAAGCAGGAAGTAGGGATGAACAAATGACAGCATAAAGAGATGAAAAAGAGTGATTTGACGGGAGAGAGAGAGAGAGAGAGAGAGAGAGAGAGAGAGAAGCAAAGACAGATGGAGATGAGCTAAGCTGGCAGGGAAGGTGGTGTGCTTATTGGCATGCAACTAAGAGTGGAAGATGGCACTTTAAACTGAAGCCTGATGGACGAGAGGGGATTTAAGTTTTAGATAAAGCCAATCCATAACTGAGCGCCAAAGAAAATTATGTCTGGAGCAGGGCGGGCAGAACGGCGGGATGATCGACCAGCCAATAAAGTTAGAGGAAAGAAGCTATCCTAATCGATCATGAAAAATCTGCCCAGGAAAATTTCCAAAAAGCAGTTCCTGCTATGTGTCTGTTTTTACATGTACAATCGATAACGCTATAAATAATCAGTTTTTCCTCGTACTTTTATGTGGCTACGCTTATGTTAAATGACGTAGGATCCACGTGATCCTTAAATTCAATAATAATTTTTATCCGAGCGCATCTGACAACGCAAGATCAAACCACACGCATCTCTATTGTGAGACTGCTGTCGAAGAAGATCTCAACCTGGTTCTAGAACCTACCGAGAGAACGGCGAGCTGACACTTTGCTATTGCAGAGCGTATGGCCGCAACAAAACAGCTCGATGCAACGAAACGAAAAGAGTACTCAACAAAGACACAGCAGGGAGTGACTCTGTCTGTGGGAACGTCAGCAAACAGACCCCGAGGCCAAAGCGATTCTTCACGGTGATAACTGACGCTGGGAAGTACAAACGCTGCCCAGCATTAGATGCGGTATAGCCACACCGCTTCGGGCATCCCGGAGAAACCTCGTCATTGATCCTCGTAGGTCATCAGGCAATGCGTTTGGTCGCCAAAGGTGTTTCCTTGCTGTCCAGCTTCTCTGCAATCAATAGCTGGTCGGCACAGGCGAGAGGTGCCGGTTAATTGCCTTGCAGCCCATCCCCGTGGGAGGAGCAGCGGATCGAAGTCGAATAAAAGCGAGTAGATCTCTATAACCCGTTTTGCAAACGAGTTCCTACAGCGGCCATTACCACAGTTAACAGCCTACTCTAGCCCGATCTACTCACGCTTCCAGCCAGCGCCCACTACAGCGGGGGATTGCCCTGGTGCTTTGAGAGATGAGGTGGCATCGAGATCAACAAGCAAGAATAAAACCGTCATCTGACATCAAATCCTGATGGTTGATCGTGCCTTCTACCTTTGTCTGCTCTCAGCCTCCTGGATGGACGGGCAGATACCAGATGACCCGGACAGGGCTTTTTTTCACTAGATAGTCAGCTTACTCAAAGAGCAGACTGATTCCTCTTCAGTCCACGTGAATGAGAAGCGTAGTTTGCAAGAATGATCCGGAAGTCTAATGATGTATCCTGAATGTCGTAACGATAGTTTTTACGGTATCTGGACGTAATAGACACAAAAAAGTCACACTGCGTCCTTTGTTATTGGTACAATACACACCCATTAACTAGACTTAGCTCTTACACCAAAGTCGCTTAGAAGCTCAAAATCACAATGCACAGCATGGAGACCGTCTCTCGGGCAACGGGATTTAGTTGCACGAAGAGAGCATATTCAGGAAAGCTGCACAACTCTCATTGGACGGATAGACAGGAGTTACCACCAGCAGATCCAACGACGTCAACGGCCAGATATGTCAAAATGTCACAACTGTGACACCGGGTTTCTCCATTTTCTCGGTAAGGATTCTGGGAATAACTGGAGGTGCCAAAGCAGGAGGCAGGCTGGGCTGTGGATCAGGCAGGGAACCTATAGGCACAGGAACAATGGACGCTGTTAGATTGTTGCCAAGACTCAAAGAGGACACCCGCTTGGCGTGAAGAACCGAATTCTACTCGACTTACAGAAATGGGTAAAAGCCCTGCAGAGATTTTGAAAGATCCGCTCTTTCGCACGAAGTACTTCCAAGGCATTTGGAGCTTGAGAATCCGCTGTAGTTTTGATGCAGACCCAGATGCAAGGATGTTGATCCTCCGTCCTAGATGAAGTAAGCGTGTCTGAACAAATCCGTGAACATGTTTCCGATTTCCGCAGGGGTGGAAATGATACACTACGTGTAGGTGTTAGAAACCATGACAGAGAGGTGTGAACCCTGTGTTGAGTAATGAGGCAAAAATCACAGCATGATAGCATCTACCGCTGTCTACCTCAGACGGTGCTGGATGCCAACATTGTAGAATCATTAAATGGAATTAACCAGACGTGAACTGGGGTAAGGGTCGGAGACTTGCATCAGTCGACTAGAGAAGAACGTAGAACCAGCATCGACACGGATTCGTTGGATTTCAGAGGGTCAGAGAGTTGCCATGCGTTACGTTCAGTTTTGGGGAGTCACCACAGATCATCATGTGATCACTTCTCTTCATAACAAGATCCTGCTGGGGCAAGCCGATTTCAGAACAGTTTGTTTTGCTGATAGACGTTTTGCATATGAAAATCTATCATTCAAAGTGTGTCGCCTCTTTTATCATACTGCACGATGATGTAATCACCGCTTTAAGATTTCACAATATCGAACGTATGTAGATGTAATGTCTACAGCAATGGTGCGTTGATCCACAAGGAGCGAATTACCACAATGATCCAAACCTCTTGCAGTCTGTAGCACCATCTAAAGGCAATCGTATAGAGAAGCAACACATTTTGAAGAGCGATGTTCTCCTTGTGAGCTAAGCACCTTGACGCATGCAAATGCTATTAGTAAGCCTAATCTCCTGATAACTAGTTGACGGAATCTCCTCTTTGTGGATGTGTCATTCCTGATCCTTCAGAAATAAAACCAGCTTGGAGCTTCTCGTTTTACTGTGTTCGGAAAGGTTCTCACTAGAATATGATACGTCTTTCGATTGACCTGTGATCACAAAAGCCTGTAGCGTCCATGTTCGCTTTCATCCTCAAGCAAAAGCAGTAAGCTGGCTAGTACATCTCAAACAAACGACCGCACACGAATTGAGAATTCGATCAGGTCAGCCGCAAGAAAAGTACAAAGAGAAATTTAAAGCAGCGGGCCGGGGCGCGAGTCTTTCTTCCTCAGTCTGAATCGTGCGGAAGACAACACAAAGTACACAATGAGCAGGCGCGGACATGTAGAAGAAATATTATCCTGTTCGAAGCGTTTTCACCAGGTCACTGAACCAGTCACTGGTGCAGAGGTGCAGCTTGGTCTCAGCACACAAAGGTGCCACGGTTGGTCATCCGGAGTCTCCGGCCTCTCATCCATCAGTGGAAAGGAAAAAATCATTGAGATCTCACCAGTGCCCTGCGGAGCTCCGCGCCTTTCTCTCTGTGTCTGCAGTTGATGCCAAGGGCAAGAGCAAAAAAAAAGATCGGGCGCTCTGGCAATCAATACACAGCGTAAACAAAGTGGCTAGAGTTTCGGTCCACTCCGGACGTCTTCAGCCGATGAACAACGCTTCAGCTCTTGAGGAGATGAGACTGGAGGAATACAGTCGTTGCAACGGTAGATGATGACAGGTCGTGGCTGGAAACGCCCGGTGGAGGTAAGGTGAATGTTTTGTCTGTGAATACGAGAGCAGGACTGAACAATAGCTCTGAATCGCTGGTAGATCTTTCGCGCTGGAGTCTATGGCTTGCGATACGCGTACGAATGAGCCTTAGAAGAAGTTTTACAGCATGAACTGACGAGGTGTGAGATGCTCGGGGGGAAACTCCTGCTCATTAAATCGCGCTCGGCGTTCTCGCGAGGGGAACTCGTATGACAGGCGATGTGCGAAGGAGATCGTTGAAGCCACTGTTGCAGGAACATCGACGGGTAATCAGGAACGTCAGTGTGGACGCCACCGGAATGTAGTGCCCTCGTCTGACAAAATGTCGATGAAAAAGTTCGTCTCCTCGGCAACGGTCCTTCACCGGCGACTCACTGGTAGATAAAAAGTTTGGATTCTTAGTGCGCTGAAGAATGAGTTGAGTCAGAAAACATACTTTATCGAATGTCAATGATCTCGTCATTCAAGAAGAAAGGAATAAAGAGTGAGCGCGGTACATCCACTGCAGAGAAAATTGCTTTCCATGGATTGTCGTAAACAACTTTCCTTTCACTTCGATTCTCTCTGACGTTTCCCTCACCAGAACAACCACGGGCACTCTCTCATTCATTTGCAGTCCTGCGCTTTGCACGTTGAACAACAATCCATCCTTGTCCAACAAAGCGGGAAATCGAAAGTCTCTATCCGATGCACAACGAGGGACCCTTCAGATTATTTTGGCGGGAATTGTTTTTCTCCGTTGGTGGGAACGCTTCGTCCGCGATGGAGGAGTGCAGCGAGTTACGTCGCTGGAACTACCCATCCAACTACAGCCTGAACACGCGGCCCCAGAAAGGACAAGACTAGATGGATGCCCGCTGCTGCTGCTGCTGCTGCGGTGATGTCCTCTGACAGATAAAGTGGTGATGTGGGTCTCTTGCCTCCCATGTGCTTTTGGCGTCCGCTGCAGCTCACCGTGCCTCAGGTCTGCGCTGCCCGGTGGAGGCCCGCGTAGCTGTGCATGGCGGCAGTGTCCCCCCTACGATCAATGCGGCTAGCTACCACGTGGTTGTGGATGTGAAGGAGAGAAAGAGAGAAAAAGAAGGGACGGAGAGAGAGGGGGTGAGGGAGAGAGAGATACAGACGGGTACAGAGATGATATACATAGAGAGAAACAGAGAGATACATAGATACAGAAAGAGAGAGAAAGAGAGTATTAAAAAGAGCACGAGGGAGAAATAGAGAGATAAAGAGATAAATAGACAGACAAAGAGAGATACAGAGAGACAGAGAGAAGCAGAGAGAGAGAGACAGAGAGAGAGACAGAGAGACAGAGAGACATAGAAAACGAACGAACGAACGAACGAACGAACGAAAAACTTTATTGTATTAGGCTTTCAGTCCGGTACAAGGAACTCAGAATCCACGTCATTCATCGACTTCTCTCATTTGCGTTGCTGTCTGTCTTCTGTTAAATGCATGACATGAGAGAGACAGAGAGAGAGAGAGACAGAGACAGAGACAAAGAGAGAGTGAGAGAGAGAGAAGAGAGAGAGAAGAGAGAGAGAGACAGACATAGAGGGAGGGAGAACAGAGAGGAGAGAGACAGAGAGAGAAAGAGAGAGAGAGAAAGAGAGAGAGAAGG
>JAWQFJ010004853.1:0-5000 GCA_034096865.1 Theodoxus fluviatilis
AGTTTTGCGATGCTGCACTTTCACCCTCAGGGACGAGGTAGTCGCCCTGAGGGTGAGAGCCAGAAGACAACTTGAGAGTTTACAGCTAAACTCAACTGCCACACCCTTGGAAGACACCACAAGTAAACAAACAGATGAAATAAGAGGAACCACTGAATCAGGTATAAAAGAACAGTTTAATCAACAACTCCCCCTTCCTGCTCAAAGCAGCGAAGGTGAAGCATAAGCAGCACTCAATGCAAATGGGGGACCCAAACAACAACACGGTCTGGGCCCACCAACACAACAAGGTGGTGCTGCTCCTGCTGAAAAACACAGAAACAAACACAAAATTCCCAAACCACCTTCAACAAGGTACACCAAATCTCCAACTCCCAAACAAGAAATCATAAGCAACAAAACCACAGCGTTACCGGTAACGTGTAAGTTGACCTTATGAATTCAAGAATACACAAACTCCAACCAACCACCTGTTTTCCCAAAACAGAGAAAAAATGGTCCACACAAACTTCCCCAAAAATCCACTTTCCACCTCTCGTTGTGACCGTCCCGGTCAGAACGATACTAATCCATTCAATAAAATCACCCACAAACACATCCAACTCCCAAAAGGTATACAAACACCCTTCTACAACTAAGTCCACCAAATAGACTTAAACATGCATAACCATCCACAAAGGAAACTCCCCCACAAATTCCCGAATTTGGAAGAAATACCCAGTTCAATCCAAACTTCACCAAAATATCATCTTCCCTTCCCTGAGGAGATAACACTTTCCCAAACTCCGAGCAGGGCGCGCTCAGATAACCACAAACCCCAAAAGAGATACCCCGTCTCTCCCTTCCCCTCTCACTCCGCTCCCGAGTAAGAGTCAGCGCGGCCCGGCCTGACCCCAAGCCGGTCACGCCAGACAATAACAAAGCTCTCCTCGCTCCGGCTCGCTAGCGCGCTGGCTCCTGCCAGCTCCAGCCAATCAAAACGTCCCCACGCTAAACAACAAGGCTAGGCAAGCTGCAATAAACACATGAATGAAAACCCGTACTCGCTGACCTCTTGGCTCCGCCCAAGTTCACGAGCATCGTCATACTCATTCAACACAAGTCCACAAAACACCAGCAAGGTTACCACAGTCCAGTCCACTTGACACATGTGTGAAATACCTCATCCAACAAGTGAATCATCACGTTTCTCACACAGTTCCGTTGCAATGTCCGCCCGTTGCAACCCACCAGTAGCTTCCACCCCTCACAGGTAAGAAAGTACAGAAGTTCAAACCCCCCTTGCTGTCCGCTCGGACTTCCAGTCCGAGTTGAATTCCTCCCCCCAGAAATTCCAGTCCACTCTTTAGAAGTGTCCCACTCCCAGTCCAGTAGAGTTAGACTTCCTACACATCCCCAGTGCAGGGAGAGATTACAGTCCCCATCTCTCTTTCTTCACTACTTGCGTACGTGAAAGGAAAACACTCCCCTGAGCGATACCTGTTACACAGATTGTCTCCGTGCCCCCTCGCTATCTTCCGCTGCACCCACAGTTAGAAGAAAGACGAAGTCTGTAGTAAGTCAGAAACACACAAATTTCCCCCTGGAATTCTCACAGTCCACTCCCTGAGCTAGACTAAGCTTACTACACGAGAAAATACTTGCAACCCGGAATATCCACGTTGAGGAAACCAGCACACTCCAGTGTACTTGAAGAAACCAGCATGTCGACCGCGCCAGCGTTCCACCTGGCGCCGTAAGTAGGACCCTCAGAAACTCGGCGGGGACGGTAGAGTTCTGATCCACCATCCATCATCATCCACGTCGTAGCAGCGGTCATCCACAAGACTCGGCTACCCTACAAAGCCTGTAACACAACGGCCTAGACTAATAAGCTAATATTTTTTACCTCCCATGAACTCTTTCAAAGAATTACTAGAAACAGGGCAACCGCCCTTGACCCACGTGTTCAGAGAAACCCTCTCCCCGTTCCCCTCCCCACGAGAACGCCTCGTTTAAACTACTCCAGACGTTAAACGAGATTACACGAATTCACGACTCAATGTAAACGGAGTTTACCGCTTCTACCAAAGAAACGAGTCCCTTATTTTTAGCTTATTCATTTTGTCCCAATAATTGAACGCTTCCCGCCGTCATCCCAAACGGTCATTTCCCACATGGCAAACGAAAGAAGCAAGAATTCGGCCCTTACCCCACGAAGGCTGTGGAAACACGTCGACAAAATCCTCACGTCCGGTTCAAGACTAATTCTCGGTGTCTTCCTGGCAGGCTGGCCTAGCCTCCGAGGCAAGACTTGCGAATTCCGACATTCGCAAACCAAAACCCACTCCAGTGGTTTTAGATACGCGGAGCACCAAGCTCGCACGTCTACCTCTCATCCAACACGATGAATAATTGAACCTCGTTTTAGCACCCTCCAAAACGAGAAACCTCCCTTGCGCGGTAGTGCGCACCAATCAGGGAGCTTACAAGCTAATTGACCCTCGGCCCGTGCCGGGTCAAGAGAGAGAGAGAGAGAGAGAGAGAGAGAGAGAGAGAGAGACAGAGAGAGACAGAGACAGAGAGAGAGACAGAGAGAGAGTGAGAGTAGCCATAAGTACTGATCAAAAGATCAGATAAAGGCCTTGCGGCCTAAGACATCTGAGGACATATCTATCTATCTAAATCATTCTCTGTCCTCGCAAATGACGTCACGAATTCTATTCTATTCTATTCTATTGACCCTCCTTCAAAAATCTCCTCGCAAATGACGTCACGTTATACGACGTCAAATGATAACGTCACAGATTTTGCAAAATGGAGTCTGTTGAATCGTTTTCATTAAAACACCAAAATGTAAAAAAGTCACTTTCTTTTCAAACCTCGATTCTGAAAATTTGATAATATTGAATGGGACCTAACTTCCAGTCAGTGTGCAAAATCTCAAGGAAATCCGTCCAGTAGTTTTTGAGATATAGGCCGTGGAGACGGGACAGACAGACAGACAGACATATAAAGTCTGTAGGACCTCCAGTAAACCTGGAGGGATAAACCATATATGTGACCCTCCACCACGGAATGAGTCGCTTTGTCCCCCTGGGCCATTTTCGGTTTTTTACTCTGTCTAAAGGTATTTTAAATGGCAATCACAATGGTGAAAACCGTTTGAAAATCGGACAATTAGTCTCCGAGTTACAGGTATTTAAATATACTTACCCTCGGAAATGTGTTTCTGAGAAAAATGAAAATAAAAGTTTTGAAACGTCAGTACAACAGTTTCCTTAGCAACCATGCATGCATTTCTTTGAAATTTGGCACAGTCATACAACATAACATAAAAAACTAACACACAAATTTTCAGTTTGAAACATAAAGTAGTTTATTGTCAACATTGTTTCAGAAAATACACGAAAATGTACGTTCACGGATAAATTGTCACAATGGCTTGCTGATCAAAAACCTATTCATAATAATTTTAAAATCAGTGCTAATGTGCACAGGTCCAAGAAACACAAAAATTACACTAAAATGTTTGTGTAGTAAAGTGTGGGGTGGGGGTGGGGGTGCACAGTGATTGTTAAACTATTTATACGCCACAATGGGAACTGATGATGCTATTAGATTCCAAAGTATTTTATTCAAAGAAACATACAAAACTATTTACAAGCAATGTTGATGCGGCCTCGACCTGAAAACAATCACATACAATATGTAGTTTCAGAGCCAGTCCAACTATTTGAAGTCATTTCATCATTACTGTTCATTTAATACAAAGATTTCTCAAACAAGCAATGCGAGATGTACAGCAGAGAGCTGAATATTCTCACAAGTCTGCACATTCATCTTCGGCAAAATTAATGTAAACGAAATTCAACTTGTGGGTTGAGATCGGCTCCGTGGCCGCTGAAAGTGATCTCGATCTGTTGATTTACATCAATCTGACACAAGAAATCAGTAATACACTATAAATTTACAAGTTTACGGGAACATCCCTTCATGTATGCTTGTTTTCCGTCGAAAAATCAGCAGTAGTGAGTCGAAATCACGATAGGAATGAAGCGTGGCGCGTTGAAGGCAGAAGCGCTAACACCTCGAGGCTCACTCGAAGCTGCGCTCCGATTGGCTGGTTCCTTCCCTCTCCCATATGGTCCATAGTTAAGCGAACCAATCAGATTGAAGGTTTTGAATGCATAGAGTGATATCAGTTCTTACAAAAAGGATCCAAAAAGCTGCGAAATGGTGAAAAAATTATTGAAATCGGTTGAGTAGTTTTTGAGATACAAGCATTTTAAATTATGAATATTTAATGAAGTATTTATTTTGAAACCCCTCTTGCATAAATTAAGTATTTAAACGTATTTAGAGACAGATTTGGTAAATGAAACTCGCTGACATTGTAGATAAAGGATTACTGAACCAGAAACATCAAAAAACTCAAAATCGACAATCCACACCCCTTGTACCTATTTCCAGTGCTAGCGCCGAATGGTTCCAGGGACAAAGCGTCTCATTCCGTGGTGGAGGGTCACATATAGGACAGGTATCCAATCTCAAAAACTTCTGTCAAAACTTGGGAAAAGTTAAAACAAGAAGGGCAAAGCCCATACGACTCACATGCTTGACCTTGACCTTTATATGACCTTGACCTTCAGGTGACCTCCAAGGTCAAGGTCAAACAACTAAACCTACCAATGACATCATACACAAAGAAATGCTTTACACATTTTCCCTACCAAAATACACGTGACCTTGACCCAAGGTCAAGGTCATCCAAGGTCATGCAACACAAAGCTGTTAATTCAAGACATAGGAAGCACAATGGTGCTTATTGGCACTTTCTACCATGAGATATAGTCACTTTTAGTGGTTCACTACCCCATTTTGGTCACATTTCATAAGGGTCAAAGTGACCTTGACCTTGATGATATGTGAACAAATGTGTCTCATGATAAAAGTATAACATGTGCCCCACATAATTATTAAGTTTGAAACAGTTATCTTCCATAGTTCAGGGTCAAGGT
>JAWQFJ010004853.1:10000-12500 GCA_034096865.1 Theodoxus fluviatilis
AGTCATTCAGGACTCGCAAGAGTGCAGTTTCAGTGCTGTGGTGTGCCCTATATGCTGACTGAAACCTGGGAAGCAGATTGTGCGAGCTTAAAAACTCTATGAGGCGAATAGACACTGCTTTCTCAACAACCTTGGAGAGAAAGCTCAGGTTGGAAACCGGTCGATAGTTGGCGAGGTTATTAGGATCAGCGCCTGCTTTCTTGAGGAGGGGTTTCACCAATGCCTTTTTGAGGCTCATGGGAAACTGTCCGTGTCTCAAGGAATGGTTGACGATGTCCGTTATTACAGGTAGAAGGACATCAAGGCAAGTGAGAAGCAGTTTGGTGGGGATTGGGTCGAGTTCGCATGTGGTTGGTTTCATTTTGACTATGATTTTTCGTAGTTCGTCTGGTGAGAAAAGTTTCAACTCAGTCAAGAAATGATGGTGTGGACGTGACTGAGATGTGGTGCCAGATGAGCTCATTGGGATTGACTTCTTAATTGTGTCAATTTTTTCTTTGAAAAAAAGACCAAACTCATTCGCCTTTTCATTATGTGACTGTCCTGATTGCACATAGGAGTCATTCGTCTTCCCTAGAAGACCTGACAGCAAGTGAGACATGGCCCTGGGGTTCCCGGATCGTTCTTGGATTTTCTGATGAAAGTAACCGGCTTTTGCTTGACGTATGGCTTTTTTGAGTTTATTTTTCTCTGCTACATACAACTGCTTGTGCACAGTTAGATTGTACTTCCGCCAGCGACGCTCTGCTATTCTTTTGTTTACTTTGGCGAGGTAGACTTCCTCGTTGTACCATGGGCACAACGGTCTTGCAGAAACACGTTTTGTCAACTCTGGGGCGTGCTTGTCCAGGATGTTTCGCAAAGATGACTCAAAGAGTTCAACATGAGCTGACACATCAACTGGGACCGCAGACTGTAAGCCAAGTGCGCCAAAGTCAGCTTGCAGAGCCACAAGATAAATCCTTTTCAGGTTTCTACTCTTTACAACGGCTTTTGCCTCTCGGTTGATGCTCAATGAGAGGTTAAAGTAAACCACGTGATGGTCAGAAAGCGCCTTGTCAAGCACATGGCACTTGCGGACTATGCTCTTGTCGACCTTATCTACAACCCAGTCAAGGGTGTGGCCTGATTTGTGAGTCGCTCCATTGACATTCTGCTGCAAGCCGTGATCACGGAGCAAAGACAGTGCGCCCTTTGTCAAGGCGTGGTTGGCGTCATCGTAGTGGATGTTGAAATCGCCGACAATAACGTGACTCTGGCACAGTTCGCAATGAATGAGTAATAGACTTGATTGACCCTTCGCATTACAGCACTGCGCCAAAAATAGTTTGTGCTGATACTATTTTTTCTCCACATTTTACAGAAATCATTCAGATGTCAAACCATTGTTTCCATTTCAACACAAACATTTCATTCTATCGAATAAACGCTTGTTTATTGCCTCAGCAAGAGTAAGTTATGAGTTTTGTGCGAAATAGTCTTAGAACCACTGTAGGGGTGTATGTCAGAGAACGGATCGGCTGTCACACAAGCCTCTCGTGTGACCTGCATTTGCACTGTCACACTCCCCAAGATCACTTGAAAAAGGAATGAATGAGTGGATGAATGAATGAAAGAATGAACGAAGGAATGAAAGACTAAACGAACAAGAAGGGCAATGCCCACACGACTCACATGCTTTACCTTGACCTTTATATGACCTTGACCTTCAGGTGACCTTCAAGGTCAAGGTCAACCAACTAAACCTACCAATGACATACACAAAGAAATGCTTTACACATTTTTCCTACCAAAATACATGTGACCTTGACCCAAGGTCAAGGTCATCCAAGGTCATGCAACACAAAGCTGTTAATTCAAGGCATAGGAAGCACAATGGTGCTTATTGGCACTTTCTACCATGAGATATAGTCACTTTTAGTGGTTCACTACCCCATTTTGGTCACATTTCATAAGGGTCAAAGTGACCTTGACCTTGATGATATGTGAACAAATGTGTCTCATGATGAAAGTATAACATGTGCCCCACATAATTATTAAGTTTGAAACAGTTATCTTCCATAGTTCAGGGTCAAGGTCACTTCAAAATATGTATACAATCCAACTTTGAAGAGCTCCTGTGACCTTGACCTTGAAGCAAGGTCAACCAAACTGGTATCAAAAGATAGGGCTTGCTTTGACCTATATACCACTTGTAGCTGAGGTCGCCATTCTCAATAACGTGGGAGAAAATTGGGAAAATGTGAAAAATTACTGTTTTTGAGACCACATTTATGGCTCCTGTGACCTTGACCTTGAAGCAAGGTCAAGTCACTATGTATATTTTTTGAGGCCTTGTCATCATACACCATCATGCCACATTTGGTGTTGATAGACTTAATAGTCTCCGAGAAAAATTCAACGTTTAAGTTTTTTACGGACGCCCGCCCGGACGGACGGACGGACGGACGGACGGACGGACGGACGACACGGCTCAGTACATAGACTCACTTTTGCTTCG
>JAWQFJ010004853.1:17500-20000 GCA_034096865.1 Theodoxus fluviatilis
CCGAGGCAGAAGCAGCAGCAGCACAACCACCTTTACCGCCATCATCATCATTATCATTATCATTATCATTATCATCATCATCAGCAGCAGCAGCAGCAGCAGCATCATCATCATCATCATCATCATCATCATCATCATCATCATCATCATCATCATCATCATCATCATCATCATCATCATAATTGTCACATTCCTTTTTGTAATCACTTTGCCCGTAAGATCATTCCGTTGTTAATACCCATTAGTTCTAAAGGAAGGTCATACATCAAGATTTAAGGAAAACGACAATGCCGTGGTGGTATGTTTAAAGTTGAGTCATGTAATTCAAAGACATTTTTAAGGTACACGCATGAGTTATCATCTCTTGCAATAAGCAGATTGTTCACCTTAAGCGCTTTCCCAGAACCAAGATACTCAAGTCAAACAATTGGAAAGGCGTTTCCGATCTTGTTAAAGTGCATTCTGTGATCTCAAGTCACGTGACTCTGGCACAGTTCGCAATGAATGAGTAATAGACTTGATTGACCCTTCGCATTACAGCACTGCGCCAAAAATAGTTTGTGCTGATACTATTTTTTCTCCACATTTTACAGAAATCATTCAGATGTCAAACCATTGTTTCCATTTCAACACAAACTTTTCATTCATTCTATCGAATAAACGCTTGTTTATTGCCTCAGCAAGAGTAAGTTATGAGTTTTGTGCGAAATAGTCTTAGAACCACTGTAGGGGTGTATGTCAGAGAACAGATCGGCTGTCACACAAGCCTCTCGTGTGACCTGCATTTGCACTGTCACACTCCCCAAGATCAGTGGAAAAAGGAATGAATGAGTGGATGAATGAATGAAAGAATGAACGAAGGAATGAAAGACTAAACGAAAAACGAATAAACAAATGAATGAAGGAATGCATGAATGAATGAATGAAAGAATGAACTAGAGCGCACTATGAAAGCCCGAACCTCCACCGAGGACGCCACAACTTCCCAGTATAGTTCAGGTCAGTGTATTGTCTCCTGAGGGACTCTGAGTGGTGTATGCATAGAACTACGTCATCAGTAATGGTCTGACGTCATCCACGTTCTGATTTGCGAGAGCATTTCACCTTTGGGTTATAATTCCAAATCGAGATACCAGATTAGTTCCAAAATTAAAAGGATTGTTACAGTGTTAAACGATCACTCTCTTCTAAATTTCATAAGCATACGATTTGGACTTTTGGAGTTCTATTGCTGAAGAACTTTAACAAATCAGTGAGTATATGGATGAGAGAGTGCGTGGCTGGCTGGCTAGATGGGTGTATGTTGGATAATTAAAAGGATGGATTGATTAACGGATATACGGATGAATGGATGACTAAACAATTGAACAAGAAGGGCAAAGCCCATACGTCTCACTTGCTTGACCTTGACCTTTATATGACCTTCAAGGTCAAGGTCAAACAACTAAATCTACCAATGACATCATACATTAAGAACTGCTTCACACGTTTTTCCTACCAGAATACATGTGACCTTCACCCAAGGTCAAGGTCATCCAAGGTCGTGCGATACAAAGCTGTTATTTTAAGACATAGGAAGCACAATGGTGCTTATTGGCACTTTCTACCATGATATATGGTCACTTTAGTGGTTCACTACCCTATTTTGGTCACATTTCATAAGGGTCAAAGTGATCTTGACCTTGATGATATGTGACCAAATGTGTCTTATGATGAAAGTAAAACATGTGTACTACAATGTTGTGATGTTTGGAAGAGTCATCTTCCATAGTTCAGGGTAAAGGTCATTTCAAAATATGCATACAATCCAACTTTAAAGAGCTCCTGTGACCTTGACCTCAAAGCAAGGTACGTCACTATGTATGTTTTGCAAGGCCTTGTTATCCTTCACCACCAGGCCAAATTGGGTGTTGATAGACTTAATAGTCTTCGAGAAAAATCCAACATTACAGTTTTTACGGATGAAAGGACGCCCGGACACCCGGACGAACGTTGACCTTGACCTTGATGATATGGGACCAAATGTGTTTCATGATAAAAGTATAACATGTGCCCCACATAATGATTTAGTTTGAAACAGTTATCTTTCATTGTTCAGGGTCAAAGTCACTTCAAAATATGTATATAATTAAACTTTGAAGAGCTCCTGTGACCTTGACCTTGAAGCAAGGTCAAGTCACTATGTATTTTTGTGAGGACATGTCATCCTACACCATCATGCCAAATTGGGTGTTGATAGACTTTATAGTGTCCGAGATAAATCCAACGTTTTTTTTGGAATTACAGGACGCCCAGACGCCCGGACGAACGCCCAGACGACGGGACGGACGAGACGGGTGACCTAGTATGAAAGTTTAACATGCGTACTACAATGTTATGAAGTTTGCAAGATTATTCTAACATGGTTCAGGGTCAAGATCACTTCAAAAAATATGCATACAATCCAACTTTAAAGAGCTCCTGTTACTTTGACCTTAAATCAAACTGATATCCAGAGGTA
>JAWQFJ010004853.1:40000-43099 GCA_034096865.1 Theodoxus fluviatilis
ACCAGATTAGTTCCAAAATTAAAAGGATTGTTACAGTGTAAAACGATCACTCTCTTCTAAATTTCATTAGGATACAATTTGGACTTTTGGAGTTCTATTGCTGAAGAACTAATTAACGAATCAGTGAGTATATGGATGAGAGAGTGCGTGGCTGGCTGGCTAGATGGGTGTTTGTTGGATAATTAAAAGGATGGATTAATTAACGGATATACGGATGAATGGATGACTAAACAATTGAACAAGAAGGGCAAAGCCCATACGTCTCACTTGCTTGACCTTGACCTTTATATGACCTTCAAGGTCAAGGTCAAACAACTAAATCTAGCAATGGCATCATACATTAAGAACTGCTTCACACGTTTTTCCTACCAGAATACATGTGACCTTCACCCAAGGTCAAGGTCATCCAATGTTGTGCGATACAAAGCTGTTATTTCAAGACATAGGAAGCACAATGGTGCTTATATCCACTTTCTTCCATGATATATGGTCACTGTAGTGGTTCACTACCTTATTTTGGTCACATTTCATAAGGGTCAAAGTGACCTTGACCTTCATGATATGTGACCAAATGTGTCTTATGATTAAAGTAAA
Organism: Theodoxus fluviatilis; assembly: GCA_034096865.1. Lineage (NCBI taxonomy): Eukaryota > Metazoa > Mollusca > Gastropoda > Cycloneritida > Neritidae > Theodoxus > Theodoxus fluviatilis. Next base: position 40,595 of record JAWQFJ010004853.1, read on the forward strand.
ACATGTGTACTACAATGTTGTGATGTTTGGAAGAGTCATCTTCCATAGTTCAGGGTCAAGGTCACTTCAAAATATGCATACAATCCAACTTTAAAGAGCTCCTGTGACCTTGACCTCAAAGCAAGGTACGTCACTATGTAGGTTTTGCGAGGCCTTGTTATCCTACACCACCAGGCCAAATTGGGTGTTGATAGACTTAATAGTTTTCGAGAAAAATCCAACATTACAGTTTTTACGGATGAAAGGACGCCCGGACACCCGGACGAACGGTGACCTTGACCTTGACGATATGTGACCAAATGTGTTTCATGATGAAAGTATAGCATGTGCCCCACATAATGATTAAGTTTTAAACAGTTATCTTCTATTGTTCAGGGTCAAAGTCACTTCAAAATATGTATATAATTAAACTTTGAAGACCTCCTGTGACCTTGACCTTGAAGCAAGGTCAAGTCACTATGTATTTTTGTGAGAACATGTCATCCTACACCATCATGCCAAATTGGGTGTTGATAGACTTTATAGTGTCCAAGATAAATCCAACGTTAAAGTTTTTTTTGGAATTACAGGACGCCCAGACGCCCTGACGGACGCCCAGACGACGGGACGGACGACACGGGTGACCTAGTATGAAAGTATAACATGTGTACTACAATGTTATGAAGTTTGGAAGATTATTCTAACATAGTGTAGGGTCAAGATCACTTCAAAAAATATGCATACAATCCAACTTTAAAGAGCTTCTGTGACCTTGACCTTAAATCAAACTGATATCCAGAGGCAGGGACTACTTTGCCCTATAAACCATATATAGGACAGGTATCCAATCTCAAAAACTTCTGTCAAAACTTGGGAAAAGTTAAAAAATGGCTGTTTTTTAGACAGCCCTTGCGACCTTGACCTTGAAGCAAGGTCAAGTTACTTTGTATGTTTTTGTACGCCTTGTCATCATACACCATCATGCCAAATTGGGTGTTGATAGACTTAATAGTGTTCGAGAAAAATCCAACGTTAAAGTCTGTACGGACCCCCGGACGCTCGGACGCTCGGACGCCCGGACGCTCGGACGCCCGGACGCTCGGACGCCCAGACGCACGAAACGGGTGGGTACATAGACTCACTTTTGCTTCGCATGTGAGTCAAAAAAGGCAGGTGAGCGAGTGTGTATGTGTGTTTTTGTGTGTGTGTGTATGTGTGTGTGTGTGTGTGTGTGTGAGTGAAAATTGAAGACGTCAGCAGGTAAACGAAATGAAACAGTAAGAAAATGTGCAATAAACAAAAGAGAGAAAGAAAGAATGCAGCGATGAGAGAATGAAATCATAAATGGATTAATGGATGCAGGAATGAATGAATGAATGGATGCATGGATGGATGCATGGATGGATGTATGCATGGATGCGTGGACGTTAGATGGGCTGATGGATGAAGGACCAAACAAGCGTAAGAGCAAGCTAATGAAAGGACAAGGACATGTTTTTATCAATGAATGCAGAAACACATCAGCCACTGACAAATCACCTGGTTTCTTCACGATGCTTATGGTGATGGGGTCAGAGACGCCGCCAATGTTTCTGGCGGTGCACACGTAGTCGCCGTAGTCGCTCTCGTTGTGGATGTCCACTCGAAGGAAGCGCTCCCTGTGCCCAGGCATTTCCAAGCCACGGAACTCCCACCTGTAGCCGCTTGCGTCAGGCGGAGGATCGGCCTTGACCTTGCACTCCAAGGTCACTTGAGTCCCCACTGCTGCTTGGGTAGTGTTTGTCGTGACGTCAGAAACGGGTCTCTCTGTGCAGAAACCAGGGTGAGATTTGACTTCTCTGAAGCGTTCCATCTCTGAACGCCTTTGTGCGTGAAACTCCACGCGTCGCATGCAATGTGGCGAGCAACTGAAGCTTGCCACATCGCTTGCAACACCGACAGGCTAGCGTGTATACGTTTCCATATTTCCTGATCATCAATAAATCCTATAGTCAACACCTCGTGTACTTGTTGGTAGATCTGAAGAAAGGGCGTTGAGACAGCCGGATGCTATCATCCTCTCCTTTATTTCTTCCTCTTTTCCCTTAAAAAACTGTGTCGTTTAGAGGGGTAATGAAAGGTGACAAGTAGGGAAAAAGAATAGTGGAAGTGCTCTTCACTGTTTATATCATAACCACCAGCCGCATCAACATCATCATCAACATCATCATCATCATCATCATCATCAACATCATCATCAATCATCATCATCATCATCATCATCATCATCATCATCATCATCATCATCATCATCATCATCATCATCATCATCATCATCATCATCATCATCATCATCTCATCATCATCATCATCATCAACATCGTCGTCATCGTCGTCGTCGCCATCGTCGTTGTCGTCGTCGTCGTCGTCGTCGTCCTCGTCGTCTTTATCCTCGTTATCGTCCTCTTCCTCGTCCTCGTCCTCGTCCTCATCACCGTCACAGTCACCGTCACCGTCATCATCGTCATCGTCATCGTCGTCGTCGTC
>JAWQFJ010004855.1:10000-30000 GCA_034096865.1 Theodoxus fluviatilis
TATTCTGCATGAATTTAAAGTCCACTACTGTGTCATCCTTACTTGCCATTACTCGCGCATACAGGGCGCTTGGGGCAAATAAAGCCCGTTCCAGTCCCAAAATGATGTTTCTGAGGGTTATTTTACGCATCGACAGTCAGTGCGGGATCGAAGACGCCATTTTGAAAATCGTGTGAATCACCTCGGATCGGTGATGCACAGCGCTGCTCAACGCTGAGTGAATCACGCCCCAAAATTGCTGTTCAGGAGTGAAACACGTGCAGCGCTGTGCAGCGCTTTGCAGCACTGCGCCTCCTGAACAAGCCTATAGATTGCTACGATCAGTCGTCGACAGCTCATGAGCTCATGTGCAAGATCCAGGTCATCGCGTGCACTGTGCATAAACGAGACAGCGCATGACTGCCGCTATTAGTGAATGCAGTCGCGTATAGGCACTGCTGATTGAAGAACTTAGCTGCGACTCCAGTTGCCGACAGGTTTCGTTATTTATCCCACTTTGATTGTGCACGTCTTCTACTATTTGCATTCCAGTTCTTATCCTGCAAAGATGGAGGGTCTCACGTGTTTGCTACTATTTTAGATTAACCCCGGTGAACCCGTCTCCGGCCCTACACACTCCTACATCACGTGAGAAGTCTGGCGCTGATTGGTCGCGAGACAATACTCATTTCCCGCGGTTTCTGTGGATTAACTACCACTGCATCCTTCGGCGTTGCGTATTAGATGTTGACTTATTCCAGTATCAGAATGAGGCATATTCTTCAGAAGAACAGATTGTCTTGCACATTGTGAGTGTGAAGAACAGTTTCGTAAAAACAGTTCCACCGCGGAGAATCTCTCAACAGCCAATCATCAAAAATAGTGCGGGGAAAGAAAAAGTGCGCACAATTAATCTATATGATAGCAGCATCCAAGACGTCCTTGGTATCACATACCTGAGTGGCGCGCATCTATTTCAAACAGTCCTCAACGCCCGGTTATGCACGGAAATTTAGTCATGGTCTTCAGGAAGCAGCCGTGCGTTCAAGACGACCTACCGGTAGCCTACCGGTAGCCGAGCAACCAATGTGCACTCTTGAACGACTCGTTATGACCGAACGGTAGCCAAGATGGCTTCCGCGATGCCTTCTCATCGTCGCGGATTGCGCTTCTCAACCAAATGAGTAAACCAGCAGCTGCAGACTGCTCGTTCCTTGTGGAAGCTGATGAAATACGTTAAGCTGTAGCTGTGCATGAATGCTCGGCATCGCTCGAATAGAAATTTATGTCAAAACGACAGTGCTAACTTGGTGTACGCAAGAATAGTTCGATGCTCACTTCAAGGGAGATTACACAACAAACAAAGGGCTAATGTAAGATATAAGAGTTGCTTCCCTTAAAATTGTTTCGCTATCTGTCGTGGAAATGTTTGCTCACATCTTGCCCGGTAATTATTTCAGAGCAGTTATTCTTGTAAAAAAGAAAAGTACAATATCAGCCTAACTTCTTGTAACGTCTCGCATAGGCTGGGTAATAATCACAGGTCGAAATGCGTGCCACAGCGCATATTTGTGATGACGACTTTCTTCCTTTCCCCGAAGGCAGCCATTTTGGCTATACAGGCGCAACAGCGTTTCGGGGCGGTACGTACCGGTCAATACCGGTAGCCGTACCAAGTCGTTCAAGAGACGAACGGTATCAACCGGTACGTACCGGTAGGCCTCTTGAACATGCTGCTGGTGACGATAAAGACGACGACAACGAAGTGAACCTCCACCACTGTTACCATCGACACGAACATCACCGAGACTGACGCATCAAACAATCGTCAGCACGTATGTCATCTTTAAGTTCTCAGCCTCCATTGAGACCACAACCGACAAGAGAACGGCCATCATGAAATCACAGCAACAGCATGAAAACAGAGCAACAGCAAGATTACAAACTCGCCACAGCAAATGCACATTAAGCAAACCGTGGATACCCAGAGATGATAGGGGGAAGGTCAATTCTCTTGAATCGACATTGCCGAAAGGTTATGAGAAAGAGGGGGAACTGTTTGCGTCACTTGAATGATATTTGGAAGAGTATTCAGGGCTACGGGAAAAGACAAATGCAAGGAAAATCTTCAGGTCGTGAGCAAGAACCAAGACCATTCCCGCCAGAAAATTAGACACACCGCCACAAAAAGCATATGTTGTCATGTTGAACTTTCCGTCCGGATCACATTTTAAAGAACTTTTGCATTTTTCTATCGCCACGACTCTAAAGAATCTGTGATCATTTTCTGTGAAGCAGATGTTTTACAAAGCATAGTCTTCTACCGAGCACCACCGAGCACCACCGAGCACCACCGAGCACCACCGAGCACCACCGAGCACCACCGAGCACCACCGAACAGATCTTCAACCTGAGAGTCCTGTGTGAGAAACATCTACAACACCAACAAGATCCGTACCATGTCTTTAAAGACTTTAAGAAAGCATTTGGCATGCTGCGCTGTGGGCCACAATGAGAAGATACAAAATCAGCTCCAAGATCATCAAAGTTGTCGACCATCTCTATTACAGAGCGACCAGCGCAGTCCTGTTCAATGGTACCACAGGCGAATCGTTCAGGACAACGGTCAGAGTCAGACAGGACTGTCTACTCTCTCCCACACTCTTCAACCTCTTCCTCGAAAGGATAATGACTGATGCCATAGCAGACCACGAAGGATCAATCAGCATCTGTGGCAGAAAGATCACCAACTTACGTTTTGCTGGTGAAATTGATGGATTAGCAGGAAGTGAAGAGGAGCTGACTAGTCTTGTCGAGCACCTGGACAAGACCTCACAGGCATATGGCATGGAGATTAGCGCCGAGAAGACCAAGGTGATGACGAATAACCCTCGGGGCTTCAAAATGGAAATCAAAGTGAAGGGCCAAAAACTGGAAGCTGTGAACAACTTCAAATACCTGGGATCTATTGTGACTAATGAAGGGTCCAAACCAGAGATACTGTCCAGGATAGCACAAATAACAGTAGCATTGGCAAAGTTGAAGCCAAAATGGCGTGACAGAAATATCACTCTCGCGTCGAAGATCAGGCTCTTGCGCACGCTTGCCATCTCCGTATTCTTGTATGCATGCGAGTCCTGGACACTCACATTTGAACTACAGAGACGGATACAAGCCCTGGAAATGAGATGCTACCGCATGATTCTGAACGTCTCATATTAAGACCATGTCACGAATGAGGAAGTCAGCAACAGGATCAGGAGAGCATTTGGACAGTACGAAGTCCTGCTCTCAATCGTGAAAAGCAGAAAGCTGAAGTGGTACGGTCACGTGTCAAGAGGCAGGGGGCTGGCCAAGACCATCCTGCAAGGTACCGTACCAGGTGGGAGAAGGAGAGGCAGGCAGAGAAAGAGGTGGGAAGACAACATCAAAGAGTGGACAGGCTTGACCTTTGCTGACTCACAGCAAGCATCATAGGATAGAGATCGATGGAGGAAGATTGTCCGAAAGTCATCAGTGGTACCTCAACAACCCATCTCAGGCTTAAGAGATTGAACTGAACTGAGTCTTCTACCAGAATGGCGTTAAATGTAGAAGAGTTGATATACTAGGCCCACTGAATGGGTCAAGATTAAATTATGAAAGTAACTTTAGGATCCGTCATATTTTGTTTCGCTTTCATTCGTGTCCAATCTCGTATCAAACTTTCGTGTCCAATCTCGTATCAAACATTCGTGTCCAATCTCGTATCAAACATTCGTGTCCAATCTCGTATCAAACATGCGTGTCCAATCTCGTATCAAACATTCGTGTCCAATCTCGTATCAAACATTCGTGCCCAATCTCGTATCAAACTTTCGTGTCCAATCTCGTATCAAACATTCGTGTCCAATCTCGTATCAAACATTCGTATCCAATCTCGTATCAAACATTCGTGTCCAATCTCGTATCAAACATTCGTGTCCAATCTCGTATCAAACATTCGTGTCCAATCTCGTATCAAACATGCGTTGACGGTGCGTCAGCGAATGAGGATGGGCAGTCTTTCTCAAGATTTTATACCATTTTCGTAACAAATAAATTCTTCAAAACATTCTCACATTTGACTGTCTGTCTGTCTATGTGTCTGTGTGTGTTAGTCTGTCTGTCTGTCTGTCTGTGTGTCTGTCTGTCTGCCTGTCTGTCTGTCTGTCTGTCTGTCTGTCTGTCTGTCTGTCTGTCTGTCTGTCTGTCTGTCTGTCTGTCTGTCTGTCTGTCTGTCTGTCTGTCTGTCTGTCTGTCTGTCTGTCTGTCTGTCTGTCTGTCTGTCTGTCTGTCTGTCTGTTTGTCTGTTTGGCTGGCTGGCAGGCTGGCTGGCTGCCTGGCTCTCTGGCTGTGTGTGTGTGTGTGTGTGTGTTTTTGTGTGTGTGTGTGTGTGTGTGTGTGTGTGTGTGTGTGTGTGTGTGAGTGTGTGTGTGTGTGTGTGTGTGTCTGTTTGTCTGTCTGTGTGTTTATCTGTCTGTGTGCGTGTCTGTCTGAGTGCGTATCTGTGTCTGTCTGCTTCTCTCTCTCTCTCTCTCTCTCTCTCTCTCTCTCTCTCTCTCTCTCTCTCTCTCTCTCTCTCTATCTCTCTCTCTCATTGCTCCACACTCCATGTCTCTTTTTCTCAGATTACAGTCACACTCTCCATGACTTGATTAAGAAGTAAAACGTAGAGACGGGCACTAGATATATTCACACATCTGTTCTGAAGTGATGCACACTGACAATATTTCCATGTTACATCTCCAGTTATGGATTCCGTATGTAGCTTTTCTTGGGGACTAATTGATTTTCATAGACCACATTTGTCTTCAACCATCAGAAAACAAGTTGATGAGGAATCGTCAGAGACAGTCTTTCTGTTTCCATTGGCAACTGACAGCCGACACACTATTCGTGCATGTCATTGGCACATACATTTCCATTCATGTAATATTTCAAGGAAGTATCTTTGGAATTAAAAGATCATCCACTTGTGAGGGCAACATTTGCTATTATTAAATTTCTTCATATTTTGAAGGAAGAAAAGAGGACTATTATCAGCCGTACGGATCAATTTTCAATTCGATGTCAATCTTTATCAGAAATACTTGTAAACAGAGGCGAAGCGCAATGTATTGATACGATTCCACGCAGTACTTGCGTGCCATGTGCGTGCGTCACGCAGCTCTGAATGGTCGCTGTGGGACTGGGGTGCCATGTGCGTACGTCACGCAGCTCTGAATGGTCGCTGTGGGACTGGGGTGCCATGTGCGTGCGTCACGCAGCCCTCAATGGCCGCTGTGGGACTGGGGTGCCCACACGCAGTACTTGCGTGCCATGTGCGTACGTCACGCAGCTCTCAATGGTCGCTGTGGGACTGGGGTGCCCACACGCAGTACTTGCTTGTCATGTGCGTACGTCACGCAGCCCTCAATGGTCGCTGTGGGACTGGGATGCCCACACGCAGTACATTGCTTGTCATGTGCGTACGTCACGCAGCCCTCAATGGTCGCTGTGGGACTGGGGTGCCCACACGCAGTACTTGCTTGTCATGTGCGTACGTCACGCAGCCCTCAATGGTCGCTGTGGGACTGGGGTGCCCACACGCAGTACTTGCTTGTCATGTGCGTACGTCACGCAGCCCTCAATGGTCGCTGTGGGACTGGGATGCCCACACGCAGTACTTGCTTGTCATGTGCGTACGTCACGCAGCCCTCAATGGTCGCTGTGGGACTGGGATGCCCACACGCAGTACTTGCTTGTCATGTGCGTACGTCACGCAGCCCTCAATGGTCGCTGTGGGACTGGGGTGCCCACACGCAGTACTTGCTTGTCATGTGCGTACGTCACGCAGCCCTCAATGGTCGCTGTGGGACTGGGATGCCCACACGCAGTACTTGCTTGTCATGTGCGTACGTCACGCAGCCCTCAATGGTCGCTGTGGGACTGGGATGCCCACACGCAGTACTTGCTTGTCATGTGCGTACGTCACGCAGCCCTCAATGGTCGCTGTGGGACGGGGTGCCCACACGCAGTACTTGCTTGTCATGTGCGTACGTCACGCAGCCCTCAATGGTCGCTGTGGGACTGGGATGCCCACACGCAGTACTTGCTTGTCATGTGCGTACGTCACGCAGCCCTCAATGGTCGCTGTGGGACTGGGATGCCCACACGCAGTACTTGCTTGTCATGTGCGTACGTCACGCAGCCCTCAATGGTCGCTGTGGGACTGGGATGCCCACACGCAGTACTTGCTTGTCATGTGCGTACGTCACGCAGCCCTCAATGGTCGCTGTGGACTGGGATGCCCACACGCAGTACTTGCTTGTCATGTGCGTACGTCACGCAGCCCTCAATGGTCGCTGTGGGACTGGGATGCCCACACGCGTACTTTCGTGTCATGTGCGTACGTCACGCAGCCCTCAATGGTCGCTGTGGGACTGGGATGCCCACACGCAGTACTTGCTTGTCATGTGTCGTACGTCACGCAGCCCTCAATGGTCGCTGTGGGACTGGGATGCCCACACGCAGTGGGACTGGGTTGCCATGTGCGTGCGTCACGCAGCCCTCAATGGCCGCTGTGGGACTGGGGTGCCCACACGCAGTACTTGCGTGCCATGTGCGTACGTCACGCAGCTCTCAATGGTCGCTGTGGGACTGGGGTGCCCAAGGCGAGGTCACCGTGACCTCAAACGTAATCAGTTCTCACTGCGTCTGCTCATTCTGCTTCTCATGCAGGAGCTTACGCCGTGAGCGCGCCATTCGAGATTGCGCAGGTGCCAGAGTTGCTTCCTGGAGCAAAGAGCTTGAGCACATTGCCACTCCTCACCCACGAATAAAACTGGGCACCTGTGAGGAGAGAGCTGGAACTTTGGGAACGTCAATTGGACGCGTTCCCTGGCAACCCTGACAGCATGAGTCCCAGGGAGATGTGGCGATGCCGGAGTGATGACAGGAGTGGCTCGATGACGAGGGTAAAAATTGCGGTTCGAGCACCCTTAAATGGGTTAAAAGTCGTTATATAAATGCTAGCGCCTTCATCTTTATCGCACATTCAAAGTGCCACCCAGAGCCCTTTTGTCCACTTGTCTGTCTATCTGTCTACATGTCGTCAATTTGTCCGTCTATTCCTGTACCTGTTCCTATGTTCCCATGTCTCTAAATTTGTCTTTACGTGGCCCATGAAACCGTTTGCCCTCGTGTTCGATGTTGCTGAACGTCTGTGAGTGAACCCTACTCTTCGTCAGCGTACCTTTTGCGAAATATGTGTTTAAAATAATCGCAACGAATGGATCTGCTAAAGCATGAGTAAATTCAAAGCAAAACACAACACCGTAGAAAAGTTACTGCGCTGACCAGACAAATAAGTCGGACATTGTCGACTTTCAAGTCTCCCTAAGGCACAGCCTCTAAGCTTCCAGTAACATTTGAGACGAGTGAGTGAACAACTCGACCACTTTATTCAGTTCTAATTTTACTCGTTGCTATTACTCATTGCCCCGAGGAAGATCACTTTTAAGTTAAAAACCTGCAAGTTTTGCGTCCGATTTACTTCTTACATAGTTGATGACTTCTTGCACCCACGTTAACTAGGTCTTCGAAGATTTATTTTCGCCTTGAGGATTTGCTGTGAAGGCAATGTCTGCCTTCTTGTGTGGAAACTCATCTTGATCTTTGCAGTGCGTACTTTGTCGTCGTGTATTCTTGCAAGAAGCGTTACGGGTTTGATTTGGCTGAAGCCTCTCCAACACAGTCACCGCCTTCAAGTGTTTCTGCAAAGCTGTCAATGTGGGTGAGACGAGCATCTTTTTGCAGCTGCTGTCTGTGTTTCGCCGTGGCAGTAGACGGCGTCAAGTCCACAGAAGCATGAGTGATTTCATTCATAGAGTGCTCGCCACAGACTGGTCGCCACGCAGACACGAGTGGCATGTGTGAGAATAACACAAAGACAGGCGCAGTCGATGCTGGAGAATGGCATCCATACTGAGGCAGCTCAACACGAGACCAGAAGAGCGATATGAAAGGATGAATCCTAGAGACGACAGTGACTCTACGTCGGGACAATACGAGACTAGGAGAGCAGCTGATAGGCAAAGGCGGTTCCTAGAGAACGATGTCGACACTACGGCAGGACAACATGAGACAGGGACAGCAGCTGATAGGCAAAGGCGGTTTCTAGAGAACGATGTCGACACTACGGCAGGACAACATGAGGCAGGGACAACAACATGTGAAGGCAGACACGAGAAAACGACGTCCACGCAAAGGCATGACAAAAGAGACGCGAACACTATGGTGGATCTTGGAGAACTTTGCCTGCGCCAAGGCAGAACAACACTAGGCAGCGAGAGCAAAGGGCATTGGTGGATCGTAGGGGACGATATCCACAGTATGGCGCACGACACGAGACAAGAAAACGGAAATGTACAAGCAGATACAACCAAAGGACACCCAGCCGAAGTGAGGACAAAAGAGACGAGAGGAGCTGAGACTGAAGGCAACGTTACCGCAGCAGAGAACATCCCTGAAGGCGCGACGGAACTTGATGGAGAGCGCGTTGTAGAGTAAGGGGTTGATGGCGGAGTTGATGTACACCATGGAGCGGGAGAAGAGGAGGAACCAGAGGTCCAGGAACTTGTATCTGGCGAAGGAGTTGTAGACCACCAGGCCACGGTAGGGCAGCCAGAGCGTAGCGAACACCACCACAATCACCACCAGCATCCTCACCACCTGCAATGAAGAACAGCACAATCACTACCAGCATCCTCACCACCTGCAATGAAGAACAGCACAATCACCACCAGCATCCTCACCACCTGTAATGAAGAACAGCACAGGGGCAGTATGCAAGAACAGAGAAGAGAGTAATTTATTCCGGAATAGAGGTATTCAAGAATAAAGTGCCAGCGATTTGTTTGCAGGAAAACTGAGTAGCTCTGTTCTGGCCTTATTTATTAAGTTATTCTGAGATATAAGGCCAGAATAGACCTATTCAGTTTTCCTGCATACAAAGCACTGGCACATTATTCTTGAATACCTCTATTCCGGAATAGATTACTCTATTCTTTGTTCTTGCATTCGACCCCAGGTTAGGTTTTGGTTGCGCCCGAAACGGCCGATCACCCAGGCCATATCTGGGATGTCTCAAACCGCTTCACACTGTACACAAAGAAGCAGGAGATTCAAGTCATATTCTTTGAGTGTATTGCTACGAGATGTACCATAGTTAGCATGCCATGAGCAGATTCAGGCAGACGTACTTATCTGCTTGACCTAGGTGAAAAAGGTTTTACCGCAAAAACAGAAATCGTTCATTGTTCGTTATCCAGGTTTTAAAAATAACTTTTCCAGAAAAACGTGATATTTTTTCTACCGTTTATCATAACATCGCATTAGTTTACACCATCGCTCCCACTGCCACCATCCTCATTACTAAAGATGCTGATGACGACGCCGACGACAACGGATACTGATGATGATGAAGAGGAAGATAGTCATCGTCATCGTCGTCGTCTTTGTCATTGTCAACGACAACATTAACATGAGCAACACAGCAACAATCAAATCAACTCCTCCAGCAGCTACAGCCGCAGCATTAGCTGCACCACCACCAATACGACCACTACCAATGCCACCACTACCGAAAACGCCACTACCAAAAGAACCGCTACCAAATACCACCACCAACAACATCACCACTACCACCATCACCACCACAAAAACATCACAGCCAAAAACACCACTACCAACATCAGCACTACCAAAACATCACAGCCAAAAACGCCACTACCAAATACCACCACTACTGAAAACAACACCAACGACACTTTCGCTCCAGTCCACCACGGTGATTGGTTGTGATTGCTACGGTGGCGTTGGAAACAACAACAACCAATTAACGCGATCGATCTGCACTTTACTGGCAAAGAAAACTTATTCAAGTGCTGCAGCGTCATAATTGCCCTTTTTAAAACATGCATGTTTTACATCATCAAAACAGGATGTATTTCGGGAAACCCATTTGGTATGGACCAACTCCCATTATCTATGTAGCCTTTGAAACAAACTTGCTTCCTCTGCAGCTGTCGATTGCTTGCCAGGAATAGCACTTCGAGTAGCGCAGGCAGCAGCCGGCTGGAGGGGAAACCTGTCGTTGAGAGGCAGCCTGCTTCCCCAACGGGAGGCAGATGGACGTTGTTCAATGAAAGGCTAGAGAAACATGTCTGTCGCTTTGCAGACAAACTACCAATCTCTGGCCCAGCAAATCTGCCTTTTGCTACACCAAATCACTTCGAACTTCAGGACGGAAACATTCTATTTTAGCCTATAGCAATACTCCGGCGTTGCAACTAAGTTTGCTGCTAGACCGAATCACTGAGACCCTCGGGCCGAGAAAGCTGGTCCGTCACAATGCTGACTTTATGCTAGATTCGCACCGAGAAAGCTGGTCCGTCACAATGCTGACTTTATGCTAGATTCGCACCCAGAAAGCTGGTCCGTCACAATGCTGACTTTATGCTAGATTCGCACCGAGAAAGCTGGTCCGTCACAATGCTGACTTTATGCTAGATTCGCACCCAGAAAGCTGGTCCGTCACAATGCTGACTTTATGCTAGATTCGCACCCAGAAAGCTGGTCCGTCACAATGCTGACTTTATGCTAGATTCGCACCGAGAAAGCTGGTCCGTCACAATGCTGACTTTATGCTAGATTCGCACCGAGAAAGCTGGTCCGTTACAATGCTGACTTTATGCTAGATTCGCACCGAGAAAGCTGGTCCGTTACAATGCTGACTTTATGCTAGATTCGCACCCAGAAGCTGGTCCGTCACAATGCTGACTTTATGCTAGATTCGCACCCAGAAAGCTGGTCCGTCACAATGCTGACTTTATGCTAGATTCGCACCCAGAAAGCTGGTCCGTCACAATGCTGACTTTATGCTAGATTCGCACCCAGAAAGCTGGTCCGTGACAATGCTGACTTTATGCTAGATTCGCACCCAGAAAGCTGGTCCGTCACAATGCTGACTTTATGCTAGATTCGCACCGAGAAAGCTGGTCCGTCACAATGCTGACTTTATGCTAGATTCGCACCGAGAAAGCTGGTCCGTCACAATGCTGACTTTATGCTAGATTCGCACCCAGAAAGCTGGTCCGTCACAATGCTGACTTTATGCTAGATTCGCACCGAGAAAGCTGGTCCGTCACAATGCTGACTTTATGCTAGATTCGCACCCAGAAAGCTGGTCCGTCACAATGCTGACTTTATGCTAGATTCGCACCCAGAAAGCTGGTCCGTCACAATGCTGACTTTATGCTAGATTCGCACCGAGAAAGCTGGTCCGTCACAATGCTGACTTTATGCTAGATTCGCACCGAGAAAGCTGGTCCGTCACAATGCTGACTTTATGCTAGATTCGCACCGAGAAAGCTGGTCCGTCACAATGCTGACTTTATGCTAGATTCGCACCCAGAAAGCTGGTCCGTCACAATGCTGACTTTATGCTAGATTCGCACCGAGAAAGCTGGTCCGTCACAATGCTGACTTTATGCTAGATTCGCACCGAGAAAGCTGGTCCGTCACAATGCTGACTTTATGCTAGATTCGCACCGAGAAAGCTGGTCCGTTACAATGCTGACTTTATGCTAGATTCGCACCCAGAAAGCTGGTCCGTCACAATGCTGACTTTATGCTAGATTCGCACCCAGAAAGCTGGTCCGTCACAATGCTGACTTTATGCTAGATTCGCACCCAGAAAGCTGGTCCGTCACAATGCTGACTTTCTGCTAGATTCGCACCCAGAAAGCTGGTCCGTCACAATGCTGACTTTCTGCTAGATTTGCACCGAGAAAGCTGGTCCGTTACAATGCTGACTTTATGCTAGATTCGCACCGAGAAAGCTGGTCCGTTACAATGCTGACTTTATGCTAGATTCGCACCGAGAAAGCTGGTCCGTTACAATGCTGACTTTATGCTAGATTCGCACCGAGAAAGCTGGTCCGTTACAATGCTGACTTTATGCTAGATTCGCACCCAGAAAGCTGGTCCGTCACAATGCTGACTTTATGCTAGATTCGCACCGAGAAAGCTGGTCCGTTACAATGCTGACTTTATGCTAGATTCGCACCGAGAAAGCTGGTCCGTTACAATGCTGACTTTATGCTAGATTCGCACCGAGAAAGCTGGTCCGTTACAATGCTGACTTTATGCTAGATTCGCACCCAGAAAGCTGGTCCGTCACAATGCTGACTTTATGCTAGATTCGCACCCAGAAAGCTGGTCCGTCACAATGCTGACTTTATGCTAGATTCGCACCCAGAAAGCTGGTCCGTCACAATGCTGACTTTCTGCTAGATTCGCACCCAGAAAGCTGGTCCGTCACAATGCTGACTTTCTGCTAGATTCGCACCGAGAAAGCTGGTCCGTCACAATGCTGACTTTATGCTAGATTCGCACCGAGAAAGCTGGTCCGTCACAATGCTGACTTTATGCTAGATTCGCACCGAGAAAGCCGGTCCGTCACAATGCTGACTTTATGCTAGATTCGCACCGAGAAAACAGATATGATACTGTAATGATTTACTGTGTGAGTCAGGCCTGGTAGAATGGCTAGCTGTTTGAGAGAAATATTGTTATCCTAGACCGATACAATGGGTCCGCTGTATCGGGGATTTTCTGCAAACTCGAGCAAGGAAAACAGGCCTACTGCAGCAGGTAGTTAGTGCGCAGGTCAATCCTGGCACATCGGTTTTCTTATCGGGAGAATTACTTCTAATCTCAGGCCAATATCATCGGCCTGCTTCATGGGGGACTCTCTGCATAATTCATACCTTGCAAAGAGGCTTTCAGCCGGCGTTAATACTGGGTAAATTAGGCCTAGCAATACAGGTGGCTACCCTGGCAAATTAATTTGCATGTTTGGTCGAAAAAACAGAGTTGCTGACTCGGTGACATTCTGCAAAACGCAGGCCGAGAAAAGGGACATGCTGCACCGACCTCGCACTGGGTGATCTGGGTCGAGAATATCGGCCTCACACTCCGTTGACTTATTGAGAAAATTAATCCGACCAAAACGGTCGGCTCTTCGGACGACTAGACTTGGTCCCCTGGAGAGATGATCAAAGTCCACTGAAGGAAGACAGCTCTAGTTGATGGTCAGCAATGGACACGACTGTCTTAGATGCGTCTTGGAGCCCTGCTGGCATCGCTCTTTACGCAGCAGTCTGGCGGGCTGTCTGGTCTTCCTTCAGTCCCTGATGTGAGCGCTCTCTCTCGCTGTCCCTTATATCTGTTTAATCAAAGTGGGCAAACAGTTTGCGGTGTCACAGAAAGAATGCCCACGCCACTTGAGGAAGAAATAGGTGACAAGATAAGTGGTCACTGATTCCGGATAGGCTTGACAAAAACTAATTTTGGGAAGATCTAAGTCGCACACTGCTTCTTCTTCAATTTCTGTGCAAAATCATGGGAAACCAAGGGAAGAGATTTAACACGTTCAATAACCTTCGCCTGGCAGACACATTTATCAGCTTATATATTCCCCAGCTTGCCACATTTTCCGTTTGCATCAATACTTCTTCATCGTACCATCAGCTTCTCTGGGAGTTTAGAGAAAAAAATAATTTCAAAAAGTATTTTAGAGCTTGTCATTTTTAAAAACAGAACAGACGTATTATTTCAGCAGGTTTTTTGGGGGTTGGGGTTGGCGTGTGGTGTTGGTTTTGACATAGTTGAAGAACTTAAGACTTTCTCTATGATCGGCTTCCAGCAATGTATCTCATTGCTTGCTAGGACAGTTTCAGAGGCGACGTGATATGCAGTCACATGAGATGAGATCTTTGAGCGTAGATTCAGTCACGTGATGTGAAATCTACTCATGATACGTGCATAAGATCCTGTCATGTGACGTGAGTTAGTCACGTGCACTGAGATCTCATCTCGTAAAGTACGATTCAGTCGCGTGGCGTATGTGAGATCTCGTCACTTGGTATACGATTCATTCACGTTAAGTGTGTGAGAAATCTCATAGCGTGACGGACCGTTAGATCAAGCTTATTCTAGTAAAAATGTAGAGAGAAAGTAATTTTTTAAATGTGTTTTGCTTGTGGTGGGAAGCAGCTGGATGTAAAATGGCCGCCGGCAGGGACCCAGTTAAGAACGGAAGAAGCGTCCTGACATCAACGACATTTTACGACGCTGATCAAAACGCCGGATCACGCACATCATTTGGTAAAAGTGAGAGAAAAAGGAGAAAAGCAAACATGTGAATATGAGTACTGCCATGCCGTGCAGTCAGACCTAATGGGATACTCCACACCCATTCTAGTTCGTCAGACCCAATGGGATACTCCACACCCATTCTAGTTCGTCAGACCCAATGGGATACTCCACACCCATTCTAGTTCGTCAGACCCAATGGGATACTCCATCCCATTCTAGTTCGTCAGACCTAATGGGATACTCCACACCCATTCTAGTTCGCTAGAGACTTCGCCTACAGGCGAAAGTGTCTCTAGCACAGTTGACATCGCGTGATGGAAGGTTTACGTCCGAAATGTGCAAATGGAGGTCACACGAGAGGCTTGTGGGATAGCCGATCTGCTCCCTGACATGCGCCGTTAAAGTAGTTCTAAGACTATTTCGCACAAAAATCTTAACTTACTCTTCTTGAGGCAATAAACAAGCGTTTATTCGATAAAATAAAATGTTTGTATTGAAATGGAAACAAGTTTTGACATCTGAATGATGTCTTTAAAAAGTGGAGAGAAAAAGATTATCAGAACGAACTATTTTTGGCGCAATGCTGTAATGCGAAGGGTCACGTCTATTGCGCATTCATTGCGAACTGTGCCAGAGTCACGTGACTCGGGTATCCAGAATGCTCCGCACCGAAACACCGGGACACGCTGTCTTCCGTGAAGCCAGCAGTCCACCAAGACTCCCCTTGAAATAGTGGACGCTGCCTGAGCAGAGGCTACTGCAGGGGAGGAGGTGAGGGTGTACGCCGGGTCAGGGTGGGGGTGAGATGTGCAGACAACACAGGCGAGTTGAGTTGAAGATCGACAGGAAAAGAGGAAAACTGATCAGAGGAGAAATGCCCGTGTCTCCAACCCATGCATCAACCTGTAGTCACTGCACTATCGACAAGATCGATCGCTCCAGGGTTACATCGTAGGGACGGCTATTCTAGCCACCAAACCCTCCTACCCCCAATCCCCTTCCCCCAACGCCCCATTCCCCCTCGCCACGTCCCCCCTTCCCCCCACTACAAGCCTCATTCCCTCAGGTTTTATGTTTAACACATCAGTGATAGTATTTTCTGCAATTTGGGTGACCACGGTCAATTTTTTAAAGGTCTATTTAGGACATATGAAAATTACTAACACAACATTCTAGATAATCAGATATCCGTGCAGGTTATATAGAGATAATGTGCTTTTTGCTGTACTTTCGGCGAACTATGCTCTAATCAGGAGGAGTTTTCAAATATAGGAGGGGAGGAACACACATGTATTTAACATTTTATGAACAAACTTTATTAAATACGTCTGCACACAGGCTAATCCTGACGATAACACTTCTTTCAGTGTGTCTGACATATTTCACTTCTAGCCCAGAGCACGGAATTCAAACCACAGATCGCTCCTTGGAAGAGTTCTGTACTGCTTCTGAGCTGTCCCAGTCCAGACACCGCTCAAGATCAAATACCACCGTTTCCCCTGCCACCCTAAACTGTCCGCCAGTCTTTCAAATGTGGCGAAGAAGGCTTTGTCACGCACTAGTGGATTGTGATCAGGGAGTACTTTTACTTCGTGAGCCGAGTATCTTAATTAAAATACACTTCAAGGTGCTAGGATGCAGTTTAGAGACTCACAAAACAAGTTGACACTTCACAATCCACTAATTCACTTAGAGCATGGTTCCTCGCGAATTAAACGCCTAACAAATGTCCAACTTCATCATGATCATTAACACCATCGTGTTCCTCTCCACCTCCACCACCACCACCTCCATCGCCACTACAGTGGAAGCTTAGGCAGAGCAAGGAGGTCCTGGATGTTGTCGTGACACCCTCATCCCGTCTGCATTGAGTCACCTTCTCCCGATTCCTCTCTCACGCGAGGTATCTCCGTTTCTCCTTTCCCCGGTGACGTGCAATAGCCTTCAAGACAGGATCATAGCGACAGGACAGGAAACCTACATGTAGTTACATCCACCGCACACGTGGTATATGTGTGGCCTAGTCGGGTCCAGCTTCCACAGGCGATTCAAATAGGCCAGACAAGCGATCTCGGCCATGCAGATTGTCGTGTTATCATGTTTATCACTTGGTTTCGCCTGCGAGTTTATCACTTGGTTTTGTCTACGCATTATGCGCGCATGCGCCGGGGAAATTGTGGGCGCCATGTCTAGTCCTGGAACACGCGGAATTATACTGTAAGAAGAAGTAGTAAATTCTCAAGGTTGAAATACTAACAAGCCTCCAGTCTTTATTGATTGAAGAAGTACAACGCTCGGAACACAACATGGTGGCAGCGGTAAACGCAACTGTGAACTGTACGCGTGCTGAACGAACTGAGATCCTAATCTCGCTGCGGAATTTTCTAGAACCGTTTTCACGTGGTACTGGTCTAAGAAGAAACAGTGAAGATGGGTCCGTTCAAGCCTCCGGAAAACTTCGACTTCAGCAATCCTACAGCATGGCCCGAGTGGAAGCAACGTTTCCAGCGATTCTTCACGGCTTCAAAGCTGCACAAAGAAGACGCGGAAATCCAGATAAGTACTCTTATCTACGTTATGGGTGCAGACGCAGAGAAGATTCTGACGTCTTTTCAACTGTCGGAAGAAGAAGGAAAAGTCTACGCGACTATTCTGGAGAAATTTGATGGCTACTTCATTCCGCGAGTAAATGTCATTCATGAAAGAGCCAGGTTCCACTCATGCAACCAGAAGCAGGGGGAAACCATAGAAGCCTACGTGAGAGAATTGTACGATCTGGCAAATCTAGCACAGATACCGAACAAAGACGAAGCAATCCGAGATCGTCTTGTCCTTGGAGTTCTTGATCGCGAGCTCTCAGAAAAGCTCCAACTGACACCGACACTGACACTTCAAGATGCCATCACTGCAGCACGACAATATGAACAAGTAAAGACACAGCTAACAGAGCAACGCCAGACGATCGATGCAGTCCACAGCGGCAGAGGGGCCAGTGGGGGCCATCACAGAGGCGGTAGGCGCAGCGGTTACAACGGTAATCGAGGTGACAGATCCGGCAGTCATCATCCACAGGGCGGCGGCTCTGGCCATAGGGGCGGCGGTCAGCAGAACCAGCATACCAGTGGCAGTCCACGCGGCCGTGGAAATCACTTCTCTCAGAGAGGGAGAGGAGGTTACTCATCATCATGCTCAAGATGTGGTCGTCACCATAGCAACACAGAGATCTGTCCTGCACAGGGAAAAAGGTGCAGAAATTGTTCAAAGCCAAACCACTTCGCAGCAGTATGCAGAAGCAAATCGATGCACTCAGTGGAAGAGCACCACTACGACTACCAGTATGAAGAAAGAGGAGGAGAAGAAGAGGACGAAGTACACAGAGTGACACAAGAAGAAATCTTCATTGGGCCAGTGAACAGTGGGACCAACAACGAACCACCGTGGACTACAGTCTTGACAGTTGAAAACAGCAAAATCACGTTCAAGATCGACACAGGGGCAGATGTGAGCGTCATTTCGGCAGCCCAGTACAACAACATGAGTCCACGACCGCAGCTACGGAAATCTAACACGATTCTGCGCAGCGCTGGCGGCGTGATGGAGTGCCTGGGACAGTTCGAAGCAGTCACCAGAGTCCACGATAAGCCATTCCCACTTTGGATCTTTGTCGTGAATTCGAAGACCGACAATCTTCTCAGCCGAGAAGCGTCAACAAGGATGGGTCTCGTAAAAAGAATCGACACCATCGACAGGCTACCCTTCGGTGCACTGGATGAGAAACCAGTCGACTGCACCCCAGTGAAAATATTGCTGAGAGACGATGTACAACCTTACAGCCTACACACAGCGCGCAGAATACCAATACCACTGTTGGAGAAAGTCAACAAAGAGTTGGCCAGGATGGAAGCCAAAGGCATCATAGAAGCAGTGACTGAACCTACAGACTGGTGCGCTCCCATCGTACCAGTACTGAAAAAGTCCGGCGACGTGAGGATTTGCACAGATTTCAAGAAGCTCAATCTGGCTGTGAAGCGGGAGAGGTACATCCTTCCAACCCTCGACGACATTCTGCACAAGCTATCGGGGTCAGCGTTCTTCAGCAAGCTCGACGCGACTTCAGGCTTCTGGCAGTTGCCTCTCGACCCTTCGACAGCAAAGCTCACCACGTTCATAACCCCAACATCCGGGAGATATTTCTACAAGAGACTCCCTTTCGGAATATCCTCAGCGCCTGAGATTTTTCAACGCACAGTCGAAAACATCTTGAAGGATCAGAGCAACGTCGTCTGCTTCTTCGACGATATCCTCGTCTACAGCGAAGACGAGCTGTCCCATGAGCGCCACCTGGGCGGCGTCATGAAGAAACTAGCCAGTGTCAACCTCAAGCTCAACCCAGACAAGTGCGAGCTGAGAAAGCAAGAGATCGAGTTTCTTGGGCATCGCATCAGCAAGAACGGAGTCTCTCCAGATCCGACCAAGGTTGAAGCCATCACCAACATGCCAGACCCCACCAACGTGACGGAGTTGAGGAGAGTTCTGGGCATGATCAACTTTCTGGGCCGATACTTGCCGAACCTGTCGACAGTACTGCGGCCAGTGACAGAACTTTTGGAGAACGACAGAGCCTGGTCATGGGGGCCAGCGCAGATCAAAGCCATGAGTGAGGTGAAGAAGATGCTGACGTCAACACCCACACTTGCCTTCTACGACCCAAGAAAGCCCACAACAGTGAGTGCAGATGCAAGCAGCTATGGAGTAGGTGGAGTCCTGCTACAGCAATACCCTGACGGAATCCTCAAGCCGGTAGCGTACTGTTCACGTACCTTGACACCCACTGAGCGCAGGTACGCACAAATCGAGAAGGAAACTCTCGCAGCTGTCTACGCCTGTGAGAAGTTCAGCCGCTACCTGGTTGGCCTGTCCAGTTTCAAGCTAGAGACGGATCACAAGCCTCTCGTCCCCATCATCAACTACAAGAACCTTGAGGATACCCCAGTCAGATGTCAGAGAATGCTCATGCGACTCATGAGATTCAACCCCATCGCAGAGTACGTGCCGGGAAAGCAGCTCGTCGTGGCAGACACTCTTTCTCGCAGCCCACAGAAGTACAAAGAAGAAGATGTGAGCAGAGTGGAGCTACTCATCGAAGACGTGGCAGACTACGTCGACAGCGTGAACCTGTCCTGGTCCTACCACATGCCGGACAAGAAGCTGAAAGAACTGGCAGAAGAAACCAAGAAAGACAGTTTGATCCAAGCAGCATTACACTACGTGCGAGAAGGATGGCCAGTGTACGCGTCAGATGTTGAGGAAGGACTGCGTGATCTCTTCGAAGTCCGCGGCGAACTCAGCGAGAACAACGGCCTGCTCACCAGAGGCAGCCGCATCGTGATACCAGCGTCCATGAGAGATGAAATCCTAGCAAGGATCCATGACGGTCATCTCGGCATCGTAAAGTGCCGTGAGAGAGCGAACGCAGCGTGCTGGTGGCCAGGAGTCGGCACGCGCATCAAGCAAATCGTCCGCAACTGCAAGCACTGTCAAGAGAAACAGGCTACTCAGCGAAAAGAACCACTCATCACAACAGAACTACCAGATAGGCCATTCCAGAAGTGTGCAGCTGATCTTTGTGAACTCAAGGGAAAGCAGTACCTTGTACTGATAGACTACTTCTCAAGATACCTCGAGATAGCCTACCTCAGAAACATCACCTCTTCAGAAGTCATCGGACGGATGTCCAACATGTTTGCTCGTCACGGGATTCCAGAAACACTCATTACTGACAATGGCCGTCAGTTCAC